>JAVYIG010001845.1:0-77500 GCA_035222895.1 Strongylocentrotus droebachiensis
TGATGGGATAAGAGGTGTGAAGAATATACGTCCTCACCTCCCCCACCCCTCCCATTGTTCTACATTATCTCATAGCACAATAATGTCTAGACGGGGTATATAGATCATTATTTCTCAATAAAGAGATGTCCTTTGTGGATAATAGCTCCATTCAAAGCCACGTGGTCTCGATTTAAGTAAATGTGGTTATTTGTCCACGCGTTTACCTAATTCTTTAAATGGTTATGCTTTCAGCGTTTAAAAAACAACTTGATCTGTTATACTTTAGTATTGCACGTTTTATTTCTTGAGGAAGAGGGAAGATCTATATCAATCATGTTTTCTTATAAACAGTTTTGGAAGTGGTAAAATATACCATATACTTTATTGTCACAATAAAAATGACAAGTATGAACAATCTCCTTTATAATATGCACATATATTTCACAGTAAAGATGCGTGCTTTTTTCCCTATTATTATTTAAGATAAACAACTCGCAATTTCATCTATTGTAATGTACTCATTTTTGTAGGTCATAAGATTGGCTATTGAAATCAGAACTCCTATACCACTTCATTGGAAATACTTTTATAGCAAGTATTTAGCTACAAGCTTCTCTTTAGTACAAGAAGATTCAATAAATTTATAGCTGAAGTTTGAACTATCTTGTATTTTGTAATTATTACCGTTTATTTATTGTATCTATTTTGTTCAATTTGTGTACGTTTGCTTTTAGTCATTATTGTACTCCATACCAATTTAGTCGTAAGACTGCGTCTCTGGAATTTATTAAAGGAAACCAAAACCTTCATACTAAGTTACTTTTATTGTAAAGTTTAAAAGATTTGAATAAAATCAGTGAAAATTTGAACAAAATCGGGCAAGGAATAAGAAAGTTAGAGCCTCTTGAATGACTAGTCACTAGAGGGCGGTATTCAATTTGATGACATCATCTGTGAACAACTCTCCATGCCTTTTGTACATAAAATTTTCACATTTTTTTTTGTTTTCTTCGTATGTATTTGTGTTCTTGATCCGACTTCATAACATGTGAAGTAGAATGTCATTTTGCATTCTATATATTGCTTTCAGGGGAGTACATTATCTCAATCACAAGAAAGAAGGAAAAACATGAAATTGATGTACAAAAGGCATGGAGAGTTGTTCACAGATGATGTCATCAAATTGAATACCGCCCTCTAGTGACTAGGTCATTTCAAAAAGCTCTTACTTCCTTATTCCTTGCCCGATTTTGTTCAAATTTTCACTGATATTTTTCAAATATCTTAAACTTTACAATAAAAGTAACTTAGTATGAAGGTTTTGGTTTCCTTTAATAAAGCCTTTCAGAAAATACAATAATCCTCCTGAAGTCAAAAGAAAGATCACTAACATTTTTTTTTCAACTGTCAGAGACAAAAATATGTCACAAATAAAAACTCCTCGCCAGGGTGTCGCACAGAAAAGCCAGCTGAAAACTGACAGAAAAGGGCTCGTCGGTTTCTTAAGAATACCTGCAGCCAATTAAATGCCAAATAAGTCGATGGAATCTTTTTTCATTGGGGGTCACAACCCGAACCCCTTTAACAGACGCCCTCGATCCTCGCCTGGCTCGCCAGAGTGTACCATGCACGAGCCAGACTCTAATCAGAACGTCTAATTCGTCTAATCATTGCTTCCACAATAGACATAATACGCTCTTAAGAGCTTTGAGAAGCCTTCATTCATACGGCATTCATACAGTAATTAACGAATCATTAATCCCGTCTAAGCTTGTTAAACGTGGACGTGTATCAATAGAGGATTACAATACGAATCCTAACACCGGTCATGATGTGTGTAAACATGGAAACCAAAAGGTCATTATCATTAACTTCCGTATTCCGTAGACGGAATGGATTTCAAGTCAGCTACAAAATTTGGATTAATTTGATATAGCCTCCCGCCCCCATCACAATTAAAATAATTTAGGGCTGTGGGATATTGGGAAAGTCATGTCGTTATACTTTCGCAATATGTGTTTATTTGGACGTGACTTTATTACAATCTCAGTAGGTGCTAACACCAGGCGAAATGTGAGAACAAGTTTTGTTTCTATACAATAATTGATTTAAATAAAATATAATTGTAGTTTAGATGGAGAAAGTTTGCTTTGTACCATTCATTATGGTATAAAGAGTAAATAATGCATCTGATCTCTGTGACATGCGTCTTCGAGATGAAAAAAATACCTGGTAAATTAAGTTAGTGCCTTCGTTGTAATAATAAATAATCATAATAATAATAAAAAACGGTGCTTATAAAGCGCTAACCACCGAAGTCTCTAAGCGCTAGGGAAACCGAAACTGTGTATTGATAATTACGTAACTGTGTGATATCGAAATATTGGTAATTGTAAACATAATGTATGGATGCATGTTTATATATATATTCACTTCGGAATAAGGGTATAAAACTACCTAAAGTTAGTCTGTTATATACATTTCCCAACGATGGATAAGTTTTTCTACAAGTTAGTTACCCAAACAAATAATTAAGAAAATACAAAATGAATAATCTTGTATGTTTAGATACAACCTCATCGATTATAGTCATAACAGGGAGTAGTATCCCTTCATATTCCATAATCAATTAATTTACCAATAAAGAAAAACATCCCATGAAATTAAAAAAAAAAATGTATATAATATATATATATCCACTGTTTCGTAATAGCAAACATTGTGTAAAGTTTATGTGCGGATGATTCTAAAATCATAGACACCATATAGAGCGTAGATGAATCATTTCAAATGATTCTATGTAGTATCACGTCCCAATAATAATTCAGCTTCCCAGCAGCTTTTGGTCTGGCTGTTCAACACGTAACTCTACCTTGAACAAGGTTGAATAGAATTGAAACTGGAAACAGAAACTTGTTAAATGACAAGACGGATAACGGGGGTGTGATTAATGTAGTTATAGAATTACAAATTCTACAACTCTTGTATGGTTGTCGTTCTCTTCAGACACAGTTCACAATTGAATGTGATTAAGCCTGTCATGAAAGACGTGGATCACGTACTATTTAATATATTGAAAGGGACTAATAATGATGTCGTCCTATTTATATAATCATTCCGATCTAAGGCGTGTCTCTAACCGTCTGGTTCCCCCCTTACATTAGTCTGTAGATCTTTTTACAAAGAGGTCCCGTCCATTTGTAATTAATGATGCAATTTTCATTCCTCTTGTGTGTTGTTCATAGCAATTAAACTTGCTGGTTGCTTTATGTATAGGACTACTGGTGAAGATCCAGTTTTCTCAGCAAGGGGGGGGGGGGGGGGGCGTAACACTTTAAAGAGAACGTGATTTCGGGAATCAGGGGGGGGGGGGGTGGCGGGGATGTGGTGCAGTGTGGAGACGGGTCGTAGTAGCAAACAGTTTTCACAGAAGTCTAAAATGGGACAGGAGAAGGGTACAGGAGTAATCAGGCAAGCCTATTTTTAAATACGAACCATTAACAAAAAAGGATTAAAAGATTATCCCTATGAACACATCGGTAATGTGAATACAATATTGAAACAAAACGCACTAACAACATTACACGTTGACATGCATGGATAAAACATATGTTATGATCAATGCATAGAAATTCAGCATATCTCAGACTTTCTTTCTTTAAAACAGTGAATCACTCTGTTTCGTTTCATTCTCCTCAAACCTTTATATTATAATGGGATTGTGAGAATACGGGGATTCCCCGACCAAAAGTAAAAGAACGTTCTCGAGTGCACCAATAATTGTTGTATTACAGAACCATGCGAATATTTAATATTTAACATCATGACCCTAAAACAACGGACTCATTTTTGTTTCGTTTTCCTCAGAACTCAAATATTTTAGTCATGACAGTATACTAAGAATTCAGGGATTCCCCGTCCAACAATATTTATTCAGAGTGCTCTTAATTGAGTTCATCGTCGATCTTTTACAGAATCATGGAAACCATAAACCAATAATGGGCCATGACATTAGATTGTTTTTTCACCATCAGTGATCAAGTGTGACCAATACTGACCAAAAAAAATGATTGAAGTTGACTTAGAAGAGAGAGAGAGAGAGAGAATGAGAGAGAGAGAGAGAGAGAGAGAGAGAGACAGAAAGGTTGTAAGTAGGCGAGGTTCTGGGGAGGGGTGCCACTCCCATGTAAAATACACTCTCCTAAAATATGCTTAATGGATTTTTTTTTCTTCATTTCGATTATCATAAATATAACTATGAATTATAATGGCAAACTGATGTTTGGGGCCGTTGATGTTGCACATAATTATTGTATCACACCTTTCCGACATTAAAATTACAAAAAACTTCCTCCCACGATATTAACCCACACCTGTATCGGACGCTCCGCTTCCTCGCTACAGTTGAGCTCCTGCCTCCAGCACCCCCACCCTATTATTCTTATTGAATATCACAAGGCGGAAAAAGACACGTTTCATGTTATCACGGTGTCAGAAAGAGGTGACGCACATCTTCATCATCCCATGAAAGCAAAGAATAAAAATGCAGAAAACAAATGAAGCCTTTCTGTTCTCAGAAGACAATTACTTCATGTAGACATAATGATGTTTACGTGATACATGTGCTACATAATAATGTAAGGCAGTCGTTTTGCACGTAGCCTACATTCGGCACGATGACGTTGTGGCTTGGCTTCAGATGTTTTCCCGCTCTTTTTTCCCCCAATTTTTTTTATGTCGTCTGCCAATCATTTTTTTTTAAATCTACATGGCACAATCAGCACGTACTGCTCGTAAACCCAAGCGCTTTTCTAGAAGAAAATTGGTGGGGGGGGGGGGGGGGTATTACAGGATCTTGCATTCATTTCTACATGTGCCTCGCTTAAATTCATTCATAATCAAAGGTGTTTTGGGGGTTGGGGGCCCCCACCCACCCTTTTACAATCCCTACGATGTAGGCCTACCTATTCAAGTTATTGATTGAAAAGAGGAGCAAATATATCCCAAATTTTATGCAGGGACCCTTTTAATGTGTAGAAAGCTCTGTATGCACACTGATCTCAATGAAAGTGAGATGATTTGTTTATTTTGTGGACTTCATTTAGGAAGTTTTGAACACACTCCGTGATTTAAAACCCCATTTCAAATAGACCAGCCGCAACCACTAAATTTCCGGAAAATCTTCAGGAAGAGGGCGTTTGCACTTGGGCCTAAGATTTGAAAGTAAGATCTTTCTAAAACTTTTAATCAAACATACATCTTTACTATTGATGGTACATGTAAGATTATTTTTAAAACACTAATTGAGATGACCACCATCGGGGGAGTAGATTAGTAGGTAATAAAATGACCTCAGTAAACAAGACAAGAAAATGTAGTACCTTTACATTGTACATGTATGTTGACATAATGTTCTTAATTTCTAATCGGTGTGAGATTATTGACTTCAAACCTCTTACCACCGCCGGTAATCAGTTCTCTCTTCCAAGCTCATCTATTACCTCGACCCTTCCTCATCTCTCTATCCATCTCTCTCTCAATCTCTCCACCTCTCTCTTTCTCTCTCTCTCTCTCTCTCTCTCCTTATTGTTCTTATGTGCCCCCCTTTTCTTCCTCGTATCGTACTCTCTTCACCCCTCTCTCTGAAAGATGAAACATCTATATGGACATGAAAATCGAAACAAAATCCATATCTTATATAATGTATTATGTTTCTAATTTAGAGGACAACGATTTATATTTCAGCTGGCTCTTGTGTGATTATATGCCTGGTTTCATCTTTAAACGAATGAGTTGTTTGCTTGTTTGAGGGACTCAATTAAGCAGGTACTAGTAGCATTTATCATTTGTTCGGATGTATGCATAAACGTTTAGTCAAACATGGCCGACAACATAAGCGTTTGGAACGGAAGTCGCATGTCAATCATGTTTCTTAATGGCACATTTTTCAGCAAATTATCAATATCAAGATATATCTTATTTTATTTTATTTTACTTGGCAATTTTTTTACTCCCCCCCCCCCCCTTCGAAATATGTTCCAGTGATGCCTCTGTGAGCCGAAAGGATCAATGTATATGGATTATAGTTTATTGGACCATTATTTTAAAATCTTCTGCAGTCAAGTTAGCCGCAATACCTAAGTGATACTACAAAATTACAATAACTTTCATCAACTTTAGCGTGTTTTTAAATTATACCGTCGAATATTGGTCATTATTATTACATTGCGAAAAAAATACATACGTCAAGAAGCTATTTGGAATAAATGGTTAGTAGCACTGTAAATTGTGCTGTAAGGTTAAGATGATAACAAATTGACTAAATTCTTGCTGAAAATCAAATGCAATTCAAATTTTAAAAAATCACTGTAAACATACAGGACTGTATAATCAAGTTGTATCAACGATGCAACGTTGAACCATTTTAGTCATATTTTGAGGATGAGGGTATTTCAGAAGCAATCTATTTCATGCAACGTTAAGATACTCTTCTACACTGGAATTTTAAAAAAAATGAGAAGGCCCACAAATAACTTTCATGTTTATCAGAACTATAGCGTTTACAGGGACTTGGGAACATTGTTCAGATGAGATAAAAGGATGCTAAGGTAGTGACTCCAATGCTAGATGTACAATTAAAGATAATCTGAAAGTTTTAATGAAAACAGACAATTATTAATGATACAAATTGAGGAAAACTGATCTGATCGATTCCTTAATTCTCCCAACTATGTTATTACACTTTAATTACGTTTTAGGTGAATGTAAATTGTCACAAAGCAATCAATTGGCTCTATATACCATTCCAGACATTTAAGTGTTGAAAGATTTTTAAAAGCCTGTCTTATGTCTTATTTTCATGGAAAAACGGTTTGGAAAATTAGAAAATGGTTTGGAGAATTTAATGTTAGAGGGTGTTGCACAGTGACTGCTTCGTAGAAAACCATAAATATCTTTGTGGTTTGAGATTTTGTTCAGGATTTTGTTTGCATGTTATCGACGGTTAGTACAGTAGAAGGAATATGATAAGTAACATCTAATACCAAAATTACGCAATTTTTAACATCAACCTTCAACAATGTTACCGAGTCACTTTAAAGACAAAGATGAGTTCTGCAGTGGTAATGCGATTGCATTGTGAAAGAAAAGGTGTGGAATGGATCAGAAAAAGTTGATTATGTAGCATGAAGTATTGGTTTGCACTGCAAGGTTCTGGAGTCATCCAAATCATAATAAATTTGGCCCAGTCTTGGTAAAGTAACAAGCACTGTACACAGAAAGATGTATATGGGACTACACAAATGGTGTCGGGGCTAGTACTACCTGATTTTCTTATCTTTCTATGCTCATTACTCAGCCAATATACATTTTCTTCCAAAATTGTTTGGCACATGACAGTTATTTGTAATATCGAACATTCAGTGAAAGTTTCGTTTGATTATGTGAGAATTTTGTTTGTTTTTGTTTTACCAGAACCCAAGTTTATCTTTAAGGGTGCCTGTTTTGCGTTAAGATATCTCACTTATACTCCACTCAGAATGTCTGATTTGGGTACCAAGAACTTCGGGGTTCAATAGCACATATCGATCTGCTATCGTTTGACTCCATAGCTTTCTAATCGTCTGCGTTTCTAATAAAAGATAAAAACACAATGAAAGCGACATGGCTTGTCTGTAACTGTAGAGGATTGGACTAAAGCGCGTCTGTAACCTCTGGATCATTAACTCCAAGTTATTGTGGATTATTTCGTGAACAAAAGAAGGGTTTTAAATGATACCAGACAGGTTAATAATCACACCTCTTCTATATAGCTTATCACTCGCCATCGTCATTTAAGGCTTTTCATTTAGGACAATTTACCGGCGCGAGATGAAACTTGAAAGGAGCTATACGACGTTTGTCATAAGTGAAGCCATTTTTACCATGAGGTGTGTGTGCGTGTGTGTGTGTGGAGGAAGGGAGGGTGCGATATGATAACCAATCTGAACTTGCAGACAAAATAAACATACTGACTTTCCTCCTCTGTATAGTGCTTGGTATATAATTATGGACGATGTAGGCATGATGTAAAAAGCAATTATAATATGTATAATTATACTTTGACACACCTCTACTGCTCTGCATGTTTTATTTAAGATAGGATACATAGATCAGGAAAAAGTAACCGAGTAGAAATTTCTCCTAATATTTTACAGCAGCTCCGATATAGAGTGACGATAATGCAACCTCAACTATAGTATATTACCACGTGGGGCACACGATTTCTAGTCGCCATTTTCACCTGCATTGAATCGCTACAACAAGTGTACACACACGTGAATTCAGCTACATGTTTTCATCTCTGTAATATTGAATTTCTCTACTTGTTGACGGATTCAGAACCTCACCCCTGGGGAAAACAACCTGCTAACTTTACAAAAATGACACGCCTCTTTTCTCCTTTATGACGCTCAGGCCCCGCGAGCAGTTCAACACGCACGGATGATTGACATCCGCATCAGCCAATAGCAATCTAGCACCCGTTCCGACTCCCTCCCGCGCTGCTGTGATTGGCTGATCGGTGAGAATAGTCTTTATTGACAGCAGGTCCTTGACTTCTTCCCCGGCAAACAAAACTTGTTTTTATTCTGGCGAAACCACAGAATAAGTGACTGTACAGGAGAGCCCCAAAGCGATGGTAAATACGTATAAATATCCAGGTCGCTCATCTGTTGTTATCATATTCGTCAGCCGAGCCTTCACTGAACAACACCTTACCTCTCAAACATCTACGGATTTTTGCCATACTCAGGAATTGTTCCTCAGATAGTTTGTTGCTTAAAAATTAAAGCAATATTCAGCTTGTGTTTATTTCATTGCTTCACTGTTTCGAGCTTTACTTTTCTCAGACGATAACAATCTTCCAAGATGAACATCTTTCAGATCCAGCTTCTTCTCCTTGAAGTCTTCGTATTCATCTCTTTATCGATAGCAGGTAAGCCTACTCTTTTATTACATTTTTACATTTGTATTCAATTTTGTAAATATATATTTCACATTTTATTATATTTTACACTTGATGTTCCTTGATCATGAGGCATTCTATTTAGAGTCGTGATGTCTGTGAAATGTGCAAGGATCCTTTTGCATTATACGTGTGCAATTATTCAGAGTCTGTAAATTAGTGCAATATCATGTATTGCATTTATGGTACAATCAGAAATGGGAAAATATAATGATTATAATATTGTCACATGTTAGGTTTATATATTCTCAAGTAGGGTCTGTACTATAGTCCTTGTGTTATAATCGTATATTGTAAACAATTTCGTACGGCTTCCAGCATGTTTAATCAGAGTATGAAACGTTTTTAGACTTTGAATCTTTGGAGATAAGTGTTATAAATTACACCCCTCTTTGTTTATCATTTACGTTCTCAAATCTCAGTCAAAGGTCGAGTAAATAGCAGTTACAAAACTGGTAACATGCCAACGATTACGATAATAAATGTCTAAGCATGTCTAAAGTAATTACGATGTGTGTATTTTCTTTATCTCACATGGTACTACTACTCTCCCGTTATCTGAATGATGATGATTTTACGAAAATTGATATTGATACTGTAATCAGCCTCGTTGTGAGTTGGCCTGTATATTTCAGCTATATCTACATCCAGACTTCTTCATTCATTGATATACGACTAGTTTCAGTTCGCACCGGCTGATTTGGGAGTCGACTTACAGTGTTATTTACTTATTTCCGCGTGGCGTCCATAATAATTGTTCATTTAACAAAGTAGGCCTACAATATTATTATCAGATGGCATTTTATGGAATGAATACAAGGTTAAAATAAAGGCAATTTAACCATACTATTTGCTCAAACAAGGAAGTTAAATTATTCTGATGATGTGGTCCCTAGAGGTAAACCTCAAGGATGTTAGGTACAGTCCTTGCCCATATGGTTTATGGCTCTACCGCCTTTGCCATCCAGGGTAGCTATCCGTCAGCCTTGCAACTCAACTTGACCCCAAGATCGGTAAAGCAGCTTGATCTAGGAGCACCTGCTATGAGTGCTGTGGAGAAGATGATTAGTTGGTTGGGTTGGATACTGATAATTTTTCCCCAGTATAGTTGAAAGCTTCTTGATTTGTACTGTTACAGCCCTGATTGAGTAAGATTCTGTCTGCCTTCTCTAGTAATAGGCTTGTGTTTACCAGTCAAATCGCCAAACCAACTGATTCGTTTGAACATAATTTTTACAAGAAAGCAATGTGATCTTAACATGAAAATACGACACGCCTCAGAAATAAAAGCAAAAATACCAAGCAAAATGTGTAGAGAAGGGGAATAATGACAGGTGGGTAAATTATGTAGTGATAAAATACCGAGATCGAAGAAGAGATGTACTCGGAATCATTAATGTTTATTCTGTGATTGCAAAAACCTCACAGTACGTATTCAAGATATCAACAACATACGTCATACTGTGTATTTGTATTTCCCTTTATCCCTTTCTTACGATTTGAACCTTCCGAGAAAACTCTGTATTGAAAGTGAACGCTCTGCTTGACTTTTATTCTTAAAATGGCAAAGAAGAATTGTATTTATAGATTTTCTTCGAATAGAACGCGACACCTCTGAAACGTAAACCAATCCCTATGGATGTCGGAGGAAAAGAATCGATATGTCCCGAGCTAAAGAGATAAATAACTGATTGTTTGGCGCGAAAACTGTAGTCCTCGACCTTCTTCATAATCGATGAGTCATCGAGTGATGGAAGACAACTAATCTATTGAAACATTTAGGACTCACCTCAAAATCAATTTAGTTACTTGGCCCTAGTCCATGGATATGCCAAAAATAAAAACATGACCTCGTTCTTCCAGGCTCCAGGGTTGGACTGGACATGGGGGTTTAGGGAGTGTTTCTCACGGGCCGCTCAATATATTTAGACTTGACCGCCGGTCGATTCGCGGTCTGAGGGTCGGTTGATCACTATCTTTCAGGATGTTTTTGGATTTGTTTCGAACTAAAGTTCAGTCGCAGCCCGCCTCGGCCCTTTTCTAGCTTTTTGATATCGCGGTCCCCGTTTTACCTTTTCATACCGTCATTTCATCCCACTTTTCTCACAACATGCAACTCTTTCTTAATCTTATCGCAAATAAATTATGTTTACGGGATTTCGGATAATGTTGGGGTCTTGGGGAGTTGAGTTGATGTGCGACTCAAATGTATTGAATTGAAGCTGAACGTTGAAAAAATGATTCCTCTCCTAAGCCCCCCCCCCCCCCCCCCTCTCTCTCTCTCTCCCTCCCTGTCTCCATTTCTCTGGTTGTTCCCTTTGTACATTTCTTTCGGTTTTATCCAAATGTAATCTTGTTAAACCGATTTTTTTTTTTTAAGTTGACCTATCTCTGAAAATGGAGCACTAATAGGTTCTCTGTCCTTCAGTATATATTGATAAGAATGCACTTTGACCTTCAAATCTATATCATCCTATTTGTTTCATCGTATTTCATCCACGGCGACCAAAATTGTTATGACATGTGCTGCATATTTTGATGTCATGTCTCGTAGCGAAATGCGTTTACAGAGTAAATAGTCAGATAAGTTGCAGACAAGTTATCTGTATAAGGGTTTTATAAACAAGCTTGACTGACGTCTTGCGTTCTCTAGATATTTTATCTGAAAGAAATAGACTTTGGAATTATTTACTTTGACGTAGTCTGATTTATGAGAAACATATTTGTCTTGTAGTGTCGTATATGCGAGGCCGTGAAAAGGGTGACAAAATAGAGTATAACTTGAATCAAAGATTGTCAAAATATGGACTTTGTTTTTACTCACAAAGTTGTAATTAATGAATGGGTAATGGTGCCAACAGTGAAGATAACTTAATGCATTTTTTTACTGTAAGGTTTGGAGTGAGGTCTGCAGTATTTTCCCATCAGGCTCTCATCAAATGTGTTCGTTTTAGTTGTTTCGATCATAAAATAGCTTAAATCTATTTCATTAACATGCTGAAACATGCGACATGTTCCAGAGGATGCTTGGTTTACAGTAGTGCTCTTAGCGTAGGCCTTTTAGTTTTGGTGTTTAATCTACCACATGTTATTTAAAATGAGATGAATTTGCATTGGGGATTGGGAGGCATTATATTCTTCTTTCCCGGTCCCCTGTTTATGTCTATAGCAACAATAGTTTGTATAGTCTATAGAGGCGTGTTGGCTTTTCAGTATCATGATTTCACCAGTTGTTATTGATTTGATCCCTACGTTTTGTTTCAGTAGTTCATGCTGTAGAAGTTTCACATTGTTTTATTCTTTGATGTTCTCTCAAATTAAGATCCGGGGGCATGTGTTTACTCACGTTATATAGTTCAGTGCTTTTACTTAGAGAGAAACTCCTCCGTCAACGTCAAAGTCACCTTGTAACTAAGCTGGCAAACAGCATGCACGCTCGACCTTTCACCTTTCATCCAGGGGCGTCCCAGGTCCGCCGCGGGGAACGTGAGGGTGATGTTATAGGGTCAGGCATTGATTGGGGTGTGACGGTGCCAATAAAGGGAAGAAAAAAGTTGTGCAAGATATCAGTAAACACATCGAGTTCACAAGAGCAATTATGTATCCAGGGAACAGAATTCGTTGCTTAAACATCCAAGGGTAGGCCTCCATCAAATTGGCCATTTCCTCAAACGAATGATCTCGGGAATAATAATTTAGAATAAGGAAAAAGAAGTGATTTTCAAAAGGAGAGGCAGATAATTAGACCGAAAAAGCAAAACGTGTCAATAAACGTTCATTGTAGGGGGTGTGTTTGCTGTGAAGTAATCAACCAATAGACGTCCTTGTCCTTTTAAGGTTGTTTTTTCCTCCTTCATATATTTGAGTCGAGAAAACTCTTTTAAAATTTCACTATAGTAGATTTTAAAGGTTAGACGCATCAATCGGCAGGTCATTAAAAACGGATTTAATTTTTTTTATAATGACCGGTCATTGGAAAGTGCTAATCACCGATTACGCGCTGCTGTTGTAGGTATAAACCGATCATTAATACCACTTTATAATTTGCAATAATTTTCTAACCAATATAATTTCTTTTCTATCGTTTCAGTCGCCCCACAGCGAGCATGGCCTCTCAACTTAGTACCAGGCCTTCCGACCTCAGCAGACCTGCCCTCACCGGCCGACCAACAACAGGATGTCCTTGAGACCCTTGAAGCCATTGAACGTCAGACCTTCCTACAGATCACGGAACATGAGCTGACAAGAGACAACAGACAGTACACACCTCACAAGTGCTGTAAGATCGGCAAGAAGGTTGCTGATAAGGGTCTCTACTGCACCATTGATCTCATGCAGGTAATTGGAAAGAACTTCTGTCATTTTATAAGGTTGAAGGGGCACTTTGGTTAACAGCGATTCTTTACTAGGTAGCCTAAAGTGTACCTGGATTAATAGACATCTTTATTTGAAAACTTAGGAAATTTGGAAGAAGACGACGAGACAGAGAGGACCGATAATGTTAAACAGAGAGGGGGAAGGGGGAGAGAGGTGGTCTTCGTTGCAAGTTATATCACTTTGCGTAATTATCCATCATTGCAGCGAGAACATGTGAGTTGTAATCCCAACGAAAAAGTTTACATATAAATGTCGATTATGTCATCTTGAGTATAAATTTTATTTTTTGGTGTAAGAATTGGATAGGAGCATTAAGTCATGTGGAAATCGTTACAAAAGAAAACGAAAAGTAGCCACACCATTCCAGATATCATGGATGTACTACTAATTTCATGATGATATCTATATACAGAAGTACTTACGATGGTCTTTGGTGGTTCGTATCAAACGATCAAACGACATCATTCTAAACGAAAATTGAATATTAATCTTGAAACATTTTCTCTCTCTCTCACCAGGTTGAGAAGAAGAACAACCAGGTCTACCGCCGCAAGATGAAGTTCCAGGATGCCGTGCAACAGCCTTCAGACGTGACCTACAAAACTCTGATGATGAAGGTCGAGAAGTGCTACCCCAACAAAGCCTCAAGGTCAATGTTCAGCAAATGCTGCGAATGGCAACTGCAGATCAACACAGACATCGACAACTGCAAATACCTGGAGTCGAGAGAGGCCAGGAAAGAGTGCAAACAGAGAGTGAGAGCGCGGGAAGCGTAGAGGGCGCTCCTCAAAGACTCTCAAAAGACTATGACAGGACATTCTTGTAAATTGTACATTCACAACAGAGACTGCGTTCTTCGATTTAAACGACGACGTGCGCGAGGTGAAGGCGAGAGGTACTACAATTATATAAATTATGACAGATATCTGCATGGTGTAACTATTTGCTCGTGGCATGACATGGTTGTAAGGAGAAGTTGCGTGGTTGATTCGATTTGAAGAAGGTTAAAGGAAGTTCTGATATTATTTATGTCGTTTATGCTACACAGGACCGAAAAGGGTCCAGTGGTAAATGCATTTTTTACAGATTAGATAGAAACATCTATTAAGGACACAACTTGAACAATCAGTTTGAAGTGTCATGACATTCTTGAGCTAATCAAGGGTTATGTAAGATGATACTGTTTCCCATGGAATCCATTTAGTAACACTTTAAAACAGTTTACTCGGATGAGCAAAATGTGATCCACACTTCTATTAACCTGCTTTCGAATCCTCCACTACCATGGGGGTAGATGTAAACAAAAAGGAAAATTATACTGATTTGATTGATTTCCTTTTGAAAACTAAATTGTTGTGCACTCTCGCTTTTCAAACCAAGCTTACACAGTAGCTTTATGAAGTGTGTAACTTTTATTAATATATCACTGCCAGTATTCATTGAGTTAGTGCCTTCATTCATTTGTATGTAAGCAGTGTAAATATTTTATGTACAATTCACTCTTGTATAGAATGCAGCTTATTTTTTAAAACTATTTTCTTCCAAGTTCTGCGTATATTCAATCGTATTCAAACCACGGGAGAGTACAATTAATAGTGGCAAACCGTTTGTACGTTGGTGAGGACTCAGAGAACTTTTGCGGCAATATCGACGTATCTCCGACGTCATTTGAGAATCGTCTTCCATCTACCAACTTAAGGTCAAATCGATACTGATAAAGTAATGGTAAACTATTTTATGGTCAATGTGTGATTGTACTAAACTTATTTATTATGATTAATGATGATAACTTTCTATAGAGAACAACCAACAGCGGTCAGTTTAAATTTAATTCATTCACGTGTTATTATACTGAGGGATCTGTTTACTCGACCAACGGTGTGTTGTTTGCAGGTTGTTTGTCCATCTTTAGTGACCCGTATGTGTGAAAGGCATCCAGGCCAGCGTGTTTAATTAAGCTCCGGTCCAATAGCTGGTCCTCAAAATGCAGATGTTTTGTAGGACTCGGCTCCTCTTATTTGCAGATCTTTGGCCCAGACAAAAGTGAGGCCTAAGTACCTCCCGTCCTTGGATTTATTGTAACAATTCACTTCTGGGAATAGTGTTCTGTTTACTTGCCACGTATTTCTCGCATTGAATAAAGACGTTCATGACGATTTCATCATCTTTGTGATGAATTAATGGATGATTATAGAGGCAAAAATTAATACTGAAGAAGATGGACACCAGTGAACATGGAAGTTGGATACGAGTATGTAGGTGAAAATTTTAAACTGAAATGGACTGGAAGTCAGTTGACTTCGCTATTTATATTTATGTACTCCCTCTGTAGTTAAAACTCTCTTATTGCGAAAAGATTTTGTTTGGTAACGTATGGGCAAAGAAAGAGAAAAACTGTTACCAAAATAACCCGACAGAGATGCACTTTGGGGGTATCTAAGAGGAATTTCGTTGTTCTATTTTGTCATTATGTCATGATAATACACAGCGAGTGTTGTATTCGTACTGTAATAAATATCAATGTGCAAATATCATAATTCCTATGTGTATTGATATATCATTGTTTTCGAAGTTTTTCAAGGCTGTGTAAAAGCGGGGCGGAGGTGCTGGTTGCGACCTGGGGAGAGAGAGAGAGAGGAGGTGGAGAGCGTCGACAGAGAAGGGGAAAGAAAGATCGAAAGATTGAGAGAACGGGAGAGGGCAGGAGAGAGAGAGAGAGAGAGAGAAGACGGAAACAAGAGTAGATATGTGAAAAAGCAGAAGGGGGACGGAACAGAAAGAAGGCAATATAATTACATTAAAAAAACGGAATAGTCCTATTTTTCTCGTAAACATCTTGTCATATACTGGCAGCCTAGGATTGGATCGATATTGCATCACATGTTAAGAAGAGACGGAAAGCCTCTTTTATAAATACTTTCACGAATGAATGGCCGACAAGAGACGCTGTCCTTAACGTTATTATTCCAGGGGAAGTAATCACAAAAATAATTTATAACCGTCATTGATTTAAGATAATCAATAAAGATAATTGCGAAGGACTGATGTCTGATGACATATACCTGTCGTTGTGACAGCACCATAATACCTGAACTGACATGGGGTGGACCAATTTTGTTTTTTTCGTAGGCTTAGAAATCAGATGGGAGGACGAGGAAGCTTGATTGTACATCCCCTTCCACCCTATGAAAGAGAGAAAAAAATCAGGCACAAAATTAAAAACAAGAAAAACAAACATGAATTCTATATTTGGGATACTCGCTCCTCGTCCGATCTCACGATCTCAAACACAAATTAAAAAAAAGACATTAAAAGAGTTTTTTTTTTAAATCAACATTCCTTTTTTATATTCATTTCATACACGAAGGAAATATACATGTCGTTTTAAAATTTGTAAATCTTAGATTTATCAAAAGTGGGTTATCCAGTAAACAGTGGCGCCATCACGATTGAAGCCCTTTTTCCCCTCCAACCACTCACCCCCCCCCCCCCCCTCCTCCTCCTCCCCACCCCCAAAGGCTGCTTGCTCAACTGCATACCTGGGTGGGAGTTCCGCCCTTCCCTTGACCAATTTTGGATATGCCCCCCAGTACAAGAGTGAGAATAAGCGCCTTTAGCAATTCAGAGCTGACTCATGATTTGATAAAGAGAGGGGAGGGGGGGGGGCACAATTCTGAAATAATACCCAATTCAGGGGGGCAATTCTATCGTCTGTTTAAGGTATGATAATGAGGAATCTATAACGAGGCCTGGGTCGGTTGTGTCCCCTCCCTGAATCCGCCACTGTTCATAATGAGTAAACAAGATACCAGTTTCTAATCAAATCAACAGGAAACGTATTTTATAATAAATGGTTTTGGCAAGAGGCCGATGCATATCGAAAGCAATATTGTGATGTACTAAAGGATTTGCATTACTTTTAAATCATTGTTCCCCAACCGTATCTCTGCCATAAAAGAGGAAGCTAAATTTAGATTCAATAACATATTGAAAATAAACCAAGCGGAAATGCAAAGGCAGCATTGTTGGATAATAAGTGGGGCGAAGCTTCACCTCTTGTTAGTCTTTGTCGGTTCAGAATACTTTTCAAAATTCATCAGTTGATCTAGTGCATTACTAGGGTTCCCTATGAGTAAGAAGAAAAGTGGTGGACTGTTCCTTGAAGAAATATTGCCCAAGTCTGGAGTATAACATCGGTTTAGTTGTCAGTTTCTCTAAGGAGATGTATTACTCCGCTTAATATTTGTAGTTAGAATAAAACCTCGACATTATTAATGATGTATTATTCACTATTTAGGCGGTGCCCTACTGTAACTAATGAACATGACATAGGGTATACGATGGACCGTTTAATCAGACTTGGAAAAAATATATGGCTACATTTTTTCTCAAAAGATGTATATTTGGTGTTTTCTGTAGAGTTTTTCTTTTAAGACCAAATTTCAATGCCTCAGTTCAGGCAATTTTGTACTAGCATGATTGATATATCAGATGCATTTTTAAATGTGGGGCTCCACATGCCCTCATGTCACGTGATTCATTGGATGCACAGCTGGAAAGCAGGACGAAATACTAACCTCTCTTATGTGAATCCCAACCCCCTCGAAACTTTCAATCAATCCCTCTCTCTCTCTCGCTCTCCCTCTCTCATTTTCTCTCTCTCCCTCTCTGTCTCTCTGTCTCTCTCTCTCTCCCTCTCTCTCGCTCTCTCTCTGGCTCTCTCTCTTTTTCAATCTATTTGTAATTTAATTTCAGAAGGCTGTTCAGTTTAGTTCAGTTCATTTTATTCAAGGCTGTATAAATGTTCGCCCGATCCCCTTTTCATCGTACACTCTCTCTTCTTCTTTCTCCCGTCTTCAAACTCATCTAAGTTACGATGAACATGTGACAAGGATAGAAAGAATGTGAGATAAATTGTCGAGATGACCTTTTTTGAAAAATACTTAAAAAGAATGAATAAAAAGATTGTAAATTTCAAAAGCTGATAAAATTTCAAAAGCTGATAAAATTTATTTTATTGCATAATATTAAAATATTGTGAGAAAATAGTAGAATGAAAATAGTGGTTATACAAATACAGGTATAATATTGACATTTGATACAATTTTCTTAGTAAAATTCCTACAATTTAAGACCTTTCCCTGTTAGGCAAGTCCTAACAAGCAAAATAAATCGTAGGGAGTAATTCAATATTCTGGAAATGAAACATCCATGGTTCATGCACTTGATTATCTGTCAAAGGGTTTTATTTAGGGTTCGAATCCTAGCAAGACACTAACTTCTTTTGGCAAGACATGAATCCACATTTGTCACTCTCCACCCAGGTAAACCTGGAAATTGCTGAGGTAATAATAACTGCTGATCCCTCCTGATGCCGATATTATCAATATTATGTACATCCCGACATAGCAACTGATCAAACATTCACCCCAATGATCCATTTTGTTTTCTGATGAAATTGACGAAACTCAGGGAAAGTGGTTAAGGGATAAGATAATAAACAATCTCCTGATATTTTTACTCCAAACATGACCTTTTTGTAAGAGGGACTCGTCTTTGAAGGTGACCTTCAGAAAAAATGGATAAACAGTTTTGATACCACGGCTCCGTCCTTTAAAAAGCAATAATCGTGAGAAACTACACCGACTTCGATCATTCTTTTCATTTATTTTAACAGCTCCATGAACAATGGTTATAGAATTGTGTACAGATATGATAACAACCGCATATCATGACTTTGCGAAGGTACTGGTGTTGAGGAAAAACATGTTTTTGCTCTTACAGGAGTTGTGTTAACACAAAAGGGTGATATGCAATAACATGGATAAATGCATATAGTAATGATGGAAGTACATCTACCCAAAGCGTGAGAAGTTCAAGTCCACCAGGTGAGGCCCCTCTCCCCCAGTCGGGGAATAACAAAAATAAAGGAAATATTTTCTCCACTTTAGGTGGAAACACTTTGAATCTTTAAAATAAAAATAAATCTCCCCCCCCCCCCCGTTCGACACCATTGTTTCTTTGAAGCAGAGAGAATTGTTATGGTCTCCACCCTCCTGAAAATGGCAGGAGGAGACAGGGATAAACATACAGATTACCCTTCCCCCCACCCCCAACCCCCCCCCCCTCCCCCACCACCACCACCACCACCACCCACCCCTTCTCACTCTTAGGGATTCGCCTCCCGGCCCCCCCCCCCCACTCAGGTTTCAAAATGACCGCATGCGTGTTGCCAAAATGTCCTTTTCGTAACAAAAGAAAAAGGTCGAGCCGTATTGACTTTACACACCGGACTTTTGCTGAAAAGGGGGGGTCGGTTGGAACACGCATATGCGTACCCTAAATAACACTGAGTGGGGGGGGGGGGGGGCCGGGATTCGCCTATGCCCCCTGTGCATTGCAAATGTGATCCAATTATAAGGGTGATGAATGTTGTTTTCTATAACTAATACATGATAAAAATGTATCTTACTTTATTTCATCTTATTTTGTTTTCATACCCATAGTTTGAAGGCTAACCATCATCAGCCGGGAAGATTTTTTTTATAGGACGTCTTTATATATTTATATCTCAAAATCTTGCAATGATATATGGTTGCAAAAAAAAAAGCGAGTAGACCCCAACCATTTAACAGCCCTACTTGACTTGGATTTTATTCTTTGGAACACCAATATTTTCTTTCTGTTTCGTTGACATGCATGGCCCTGGAGACGGGGGGTGCTGGGGGTGCTGCAGCACCCCTGGAAATTCTTTAGGGGGTGCGCAGCACCCCCTGCAAAAAAATTTGTCTGATATATTTAATGTATAATTATGCTTCGTGTACGAAATTGTCACACAGCCGACAGCCACAAATGAATACAAATGACGCTTTTTTTTTTCTTTTCTTTTTTTTCTAGTTATAGTTGACCTTGACCCCCCCCCCCCCCCCTCCCTCCCACTGAGCCTCACCTAGAACTGCTATCGGAACCCAGTCGGCGGGAAATGCCTACATAAAGAAAAACATTATTTTATTAGGATCCACTGTATATCCGTCTGAACATGATATATAATCAAGATGAACAATCACTGGCTACATGAATGATAAATGAGTGGGCGATATCCCGCGAACATGTAGTAAAAACCTATATGTATTAGTCATTTGGACGCAATTAAAAAGGTCGTAAACTTTAACAATGATCTGATGAGTAGATATCATGAAATTTTTAAGGCAATATAATTTGCAAACACACAAAAAAAGATGTTTGATCAAACAAGTTGAACTCCATCAAAAGTGAGGTTATCCTTGAATTTGCGAGGATGCGTGACGAGCCATTGTTGCTTCGAGCTTGTAAACACTATTGTTTGGAACTGTCAAAGAGGTGACGAACCTAAAAGAAAACCAGTTTAGATGGAGCTACAGAATGAAGAAAATGAAATGAGAAGAGGTGTAAACCACTCTAGCCTACAGAGTCCACAAATATATTTGTTAGTCATAGCATTGTTGATAACAAGGGTAAACGCCTTCCAAGGCTATCTCACATGTTTGCCAAAACAACAGGGAAAATGAACAAACAATGGAAATTTAAAAAGTTTTCTAGTGGGTATTTAAGTGCTATTCGTGTCAGTTTTTCGAGAGATGTTTTCAGTTTAGTCGCATTATCCACCGAAAGAATACCTCCAAGCTTGAATTTTAACAATAAAGTTCAGCAAGTTCATTATCTGTTCATCGAAACAAAATCAATCATGATGAAAGTAGGAAAAAGGTTTCGAAAAAATAATAACATTTTCTGTGGGACTACTTAGTTTAATTATTTTCTGTTTGTCAAGGCATGGACTTGGTGTCGTTTATCACATCCTCGTTTAATTCTCCCTGCAATTGATAATCTAATTTCACAAAATAGCAAAGGATATGGTACATGACGACGTAACGATTCGTCATGTTTAGGTTCCCTTTGGCCAATTAAAATGGAACCGACCAGCCCAAATTTAACGTTTACCAATGAAATAGTATTCACTGTATGATGTCATTGGTGAAACATTGCCATTGATGAAAAGTTATATTTTTAAATTAACAGTGTTTTCTGATAAATTGTCGTTTGGGGATATATTTGGGCTTGAAGCCCTAAAAAAAGTTCTACTGAAAATGTAGTATATATCAATATAGGTTGGAGGTTTAACATCATTTTTGTATCGACAAGGGCAAATATTGGAAGCTGAGGACATATTATTGCTTTAGTGTAGAAATGTTTCGTTTTCTCTTCGGCAAATCTGACAGTCTCTCACCCCCATTCAAATTGTGTAGCGGTGCCGAGATTTATCTATTAATTATCATATAAAAAGTTAAACTCAATCTTTCTATCTAAATGATAACAACGCAGAAAGAAAGATAAATACTCTTTGTGCTACTTTGACAGACTGAAGAGAAAGTTTGGCGTGTTTAAAAATAACCATCGTCACGATGACACTTATTACTTTCGGAACTATTCAAGTGTGCACAATACAAAAATCGTCATTTCGTTTGATGGACAGAAATATAGTTGATTCGAAAGTATGAATTTAGTACTTCCGTGTAAAGCCTGTGCTCTTTTTACTTAAACTACGTTGCCTAATGGTGAGATATAAGCAGCTTTCATAATACCATGATATGATTTATTGATTAATTTGATAATAATATTCACATGCATGACATAAGATGAAAGTCTACACACAGATATATTCCAATGATTACGTTGTATTGAAATAAATACACAAAAATACAATCATCATATTATATTAAGTGTTATTTACAGACAAGTAAAGTAGCCCTCTTACTCGTAGCTGGTATTATAAGACGGGGGGGGGGTGTTACTCAACCAGAACAAAGTGTGTATTGTCATATTTTGTATGTACAAACAAAATACTGCCGGGTGTACCAGCAAATCGTCGAAATTACTTGAAAATAAAATCATGAAATATATTGATGGATTTCCATGTAAACTTTACAGAAAGTAATCAGTAGTTCGGGTAGAAAACTACACTTGGCGTCAAAGGTGACACTTTCCTGAGCAAAATGACCATCTACGTCTTAAAAGCAAGAGCTAAATAAAATGGTTGTAAACGCAGGACTAAAATTAAAAGTTTCCGTAAACACCCTCCTTCCCTTTACCAAGTCGGGTGTTGAACTAGTTACTGAGTTGGTTGACGAGTTGGTTGTTTACTTGATCACTGATTTGGCTATCGAGTCGGTTGCCAAGTTGGTTTCTGAGTTGATTACGGATTTGGTTGCTGATTTGGTTACTGCTTTGGTTGTCGAGTTGGTTCACGAACTGGTTTTCGAGTTGGTTGGCGATTTGGTTGAAGAGTTGATTAGCTACTTGGTGCCGAGTTGGTTGACGAGTTGGTTGACGAGTTGATTATCGACTTGGTTGCCGAGTTGGTTGACGAGTTGGTTCACGAGTTGATTATCGAGTCGGTTGCCGAGTTGGTTGACGAGTTGGTTGACGAGTTGATTATCGAGTCGGTTGCCGAGTTGGTTGACGAGCTGGTTGTTTACTTGGTTACTGATTTGGCTATCGAGTCGGTTGCCAAGTTGGTTGAAGAGTTGGTTGACGAGTAGGTTTCCGAGTTGATTATCGACTTGGTTGCCGAGTTGGTTGACGAGTTGGTTCACGAGTTGATTATCGACTTTGTTGCCGAGTTGGCTGACGAGTTGGTTCCCAAATTGGTTTCCGAGTTAGTTGGGGATTTGGTTGTTGAGTTGGTTGCCGAGTTGGTTGCCGAGTTGGTTGATAAGTTGATTGACGACTTGGTTGACGAGTTGGTTGATAAGTTGATTACCGTGTTGGTTGCCGATTTGGTTACTAAGTTGGTTGTCACTTTGGTTACGGAGTTGGTTGCTGATTTATTTGCTGTTTTGGTTATCGAGTTGGTTGCCGAGTGGGTTGCCAAGTTGGCTAACGAGTTGGTTACTGAGTTAGTTATCGAGTTGGTTGACCAATTGGTTACTGTGTTGGTTACCGCGTTGGTTGCCGAATTGGTTGCCAAGTTTCAGTACATCCTTACTGCAAGTATTCGTGATGTATTTGATGAGATCTCCTACTAGACGATGGATCATCTTGTTGAAGGAAGCCGTGACCAATGTGATATTCGTGAACAAGGGGTGGGCTTGAAGAGGGAACGGATGAGAAAGATGATGACGAATTTGATGTTGATGGAGGGGTAGAAGAATTCCGATTTACGTACACTTGATCTTGGGAATCTGTCTGACATCGGTGCCATCTTGGACAGATGTCTCCACCAGGGATCACTTCGTAATGTGTTTCGTTAGTACAACTCTGATCATTGCTTTTAAGACCTGTCGAAACAACCTCCCGACCATTCTTGAAGTCACTTGGATTCTTCCTCTCGAAAGCAGGATAGGCATAATCACCTGATGAATCCATAAAAACAACTTTCTGTTCTCCAGTTATTGGTGTTAAATAAGTATCAGTGTCATCCACAGGGCATTTGGATTTGATTTTTAAATTTTTCGTCTTCGGAGATTCTCTTGGCTTCCATTTAGTAATGTTTCTTGTAAAGGTACTCACGGCCATCCATAGGAAGACTACTACCGCCATTGAACCACAGATGGTGATGATTATTATTAACTGCCTAGAGCTTACAGGAAGACTGAAGAACCCTGATTCTCGAGAGGCTGTGCTTGTAGATGGCTGAAGAACAGGATACTTGCCAGTATAGTTGTTGCTCATTGTGTTTTGCCCATGTGTGGTTATACCTCCATTTGACGTTGATGTATGGAGGACATCAACAAGAAGTTGTGCGAACGTGCTCCATGCCCTAGTGATGGTAGTATCCATCAAAACTTCGCACACCACGACGTTGAAGGAATGTCCAAGACGATAGTAAGAATGCATCTGTTCTTGATACGAGGCGTTTGAGTGTACTGGCTCACCGTCAATGTACCACGAGAAAGTTGGTTGATACCCTGTCATGTTTACGGCGCATTTCAAAATATTTTCATCATCTGATTCGGAGTACACTTCGAGTGCCACTTTGAACTCTGTGTGGTCGATCGATCCAGCCACCCACTGTTGATTATGTGGAGCATAGATTGAAGAAATGTTTTGGAAGGTCAACGTTGCATGAGCTTCTTCGGTTACGTCAGGGTTGCCTACGCCAAGGTTGCACTGAACTTGACAAGTAACTTTCACCTCACGATTAGAAGGAATTGGCGTCGTTTTGTCGATACCGAGTAAGAGGGTATCACTATTGCCAAGACAGCCAGAAAACACAGGCTCACAAGACCACGTATAGAAACAAGACTGGCGCGAGAGTTCTCTCACATCGCACCAAAACTCGGCTTGATTGACCAGACCGAAACTGATGCTGGTAGTGTTTGGAATGATTCTCGGTGGTTGGACAACCTTGACAAGACCGATGATACAAGGCTCGGCTGGAGCTGATGATCCACTGTACCTCGTTGCCATGCAATAAAAGATCCGCCCGTTTAACCTTGGGTCCCATCTCAGGGTTGACTTTATGAATCGATGAATACCTGTAGGTAGGAAGAAGGCAAGAAAATATCTTAAATTATATCTTATATAATAATCATATAGCTCTATGAAGAGCCTTCCACCTCAGCTCGGAAATAGGTTGGCGTGATACCGTATATGAAATCATAACAATAGGACCTTCCTGTCAGATGTGAATGATTTCCTAACAATTTGAAGTCTACACTTAAAGATGGAATTGTATATCTGTCATTTGAAGTTGATAAAGAATAGTTTCAATTTGGAAATCTGAAGGAAATGAAACACACCCACTAAGTTATAACAGCTTCATCAAAACATTCACATCGATATAAATCATTTCTTCAAGGATACTTGGCTGATGTATAAGTGACATAACAACTATTTCAATTACATTCTTAAAAAGAAGGTAATATCGGAACTGTACTCCATATCTTCAAAAGAATCGAAATATTATGGCGTGTTATATTTGGAGTTATCCCAGTAGATCTACAGACAACAAGACCGACAAGACATATAAATACATGAGAAAATAAAGAATAGAAGAAACTTGTGAAAGACCAAGGAAATTAACGGCTCACGGGGCCGACAAAACAAAGAAATATATGTAAGGGAAGATGGACAAATGTCGGTCTTGTGTCAGATGTCAGACCCGTGGGCTGTTGGTATATTGTACAATCTGAAAAGCGGCGAGAAGGCACAAGAGACCGACGTCGTCTGTCTATAAGTGTGCTGTCGCCTGTTGGTCACAAGTGGACCCTCACAAATTTATCAGAAGTCCCACAAGACCGACATTGCTGGTCTCCTGGGCCTTCTGACAAAATGTTTTCCAGGATTCCCGACTTACCATTATCATCGCGAACAAAATCGATCAGATCTTTGATAACATTATCAGGTGTATGAAATGCTTTCCATCTCAGCTCGACAATTGGCCGTCGTGCGATCCTACATGACATCATAACAGGAGGACCTTCCTGAAACAAGTGAAGGATTTTCACTGGACTAAACTTACTGCAATTCACTGTCCTGTTAAAGGTCCCTTGAGAAACCAACGACTCTGCAAAGGCAACAAGGTTTCCCCCTCGGCCGAGAGAGTGCACCTCACAAACATACAAGCCCACGATAAATTTTGGGCCTGGTGTGGAAAGAATCAATGAGGAACTGAGTGTCCTAGACGAGGTGTCCCTGTTGGTAGTTCTGTTACTTTGTAAAGTTTCAAGGCTGTCCTGGAGAGAGTGACTCCATTCGATCTTGTACTCATCAGGGTCAACATTGCTGACCGTACATTGAAGCGTCACGTCCTGTCCATCAGAAATGATGGCGCTTGCTGGTGTTAAGACAACGCTGACTGACCCAGAACCATTGGAAAACCTAATATGTGAGGACATTGCTAATAGGAGGGTGAGAAGAAGGTGACCAACCGAGTCAGTTATATTCAACATGCTGCACTGTATTCAACCACAAAGTTATTACAAATAAATGTGACTCCAGTCTATGGTTTCTTCATCTCATATTTCCCAAGTTGATGACCCAAACAGCAACAAAGTTATACTAGAATCCAAAATGAATTCCCCGTCGCAATATTCACTTATCGATACAAAACCAGGGGTGGATCAAGGATGGCCAGAAAGAGGGGCGGAAAATTTCAAAACCCCGCCAACCCTCTGTAGGCTCTCTCATATTTCTGGGGTGTGTGTGTGTGTGTGGGAGGGGGGGAGGGGTTAGAGGATAAACAACTCCCCGTCAGCCCTCTGAATGTCCAAAAGGATGGGGCGGCGAGTGCAATTTTTTTTAAATCAAAAGGGGGATGTCGACCCCTGGATCCTGGATCACCGTATCCTATCGCTATCAATGATTTCAAAACTCTTTTTGCGTATTATGTGTCAACGAATAATTGTTCTTCTTTTGTCAGGCGAAAGTGATATCGAAAGTCCTCTTGAGGAATATACAAAAATAAAGTAGGAATCCAATTATCTTATACCACTCTCTGAATATATAGATTCGAGGAAGTGAATTGTCAAAGTTGGGGCTTGGAAAGTAAATAGGGGGAGAGTGGAAAAAACCCAAGTACTATAGTTTGCCTTTGTATTTGAAAAACTCAATTCCCATGAGGATAATGTGGATCTGGATTAGTTTTTTGGCTTCGTTGCAAACTGTTCTTTTAATCAGCAATTTGGAGGGACATCCCACCGTCTCTCCACTTCCTTACAATTGTATCATGAGTACTGAGTACCAAGAGACTGTCAAAAAGATGATTATAGTGGAAAAAACACTCCTCGTATAGTCATAGGAGGGCTGAGTCAAAACCGGTTTGACCCTTAGTCATACCGCCAACCCGACCCCAACCCGACTCCCGACTCCAAACTGACCGATTCCTGGCCATTCGGAGTAATGTAAATTTGTTCCTTGGTCTGTTGACGGTTATCAATTCAATTTACTTATTATATATTTGGACTGATTGAGCGTAGCTTGACTTGATTAACGGGGGAGGGGGGCGGGGACACACAAAATTACAGAGTCATACAGTTACACACACTGTGGTAGGTTTAGGGGTAGGGTTAGGTTTAAGGTTTTGCCCCTAAGTTCCGTGGAGTTCCCTAACGTAAGCATTTTTTTCTCACTTGAGTTGAATTGAATTGAATATATTAATGTATACATACATGTATAACGAAAATGGTTTACATGCATAAAAAGAAAAAGAAAAACATACAGAAGAACAATGACATAATATAAGGCACAACAAAAATACTTGTGTTTTTCAACAAAAGTAAATGAAATACGAGAGGGGGTGACACATGAGACATGTGATCAATTATTGTGCATTTAGCAGAGTAAATAGCAAGTAAGTGCTTATAGGAAGAATATTTAATTCGAGTTTCGTTAACAAATCTTAGGCAAAGTCTATTTTGTGACACACAATCACTTGAGCAACGGTTGACTCACCCAGAAAGAAAAAAACGATTTGCTTCGACAGGAAAATCAATAGAGAAATCGAAAACGCTTGAGTTTGTGAAGGTGACTTTCAGAAGCCAGGCAAAGTTTATAGGAAGGAGGTCAATACTGCGAGCTCAATCATTCAATGCAATGCAAATTATATTACGAGTAGTATACGTGTTATTGCAATAGGATAACTGAATGCATGTGTTTGCAATGGTAGCAGAGTATCGTATCTACATTTACTGTTATCACATTACTTTTGGTGAATGGAAAGATAATACAAATCTTGTGTCACTTGTCAAGACAATCTAATCTGCGACGCTAACACAACATTTTCCTTTTAAAAGTTTATCGCTGCTAAGATAATCCTTAAAAAAATGTATGTATACAAAGGTGGACCCCATATATCATATTGAATTGCAATATTAAGCGGTTTTCATGTTAAAATGCAAACATCCTGTGGACCTGTGCCATAGTAATGAAGTACACAAGCATTTTTCTCATGCTTCGGTTGATGCATTATTGCATTGTTACGAAGGTCGGTTTTTCCATGGACCTTCGTAATAGGTCCATGGATTTTTTCACACCGAAAATCGTTTAAATACATTGACACTTTGCTTTCTTTATGTCGTGAAAGCGTACTGTTTATAAACAAATAAACCAAAGGTTTTCCCTCACGTGTACAACGACCAACGCTTCATTTTGGCTTGAATCCAATGCGGAAAGGTTTCTATATAATTTTGTTTCTGTGTTTAGACTTCTCTCTCTTCCTCTCTCTCTCTCTCTCTCTCTCTCTCTCTCTTTATTCATTATACATACATGACAATGAGGGCCTAGAAGTTTGTAAACACTACCTGTTCATAAAAGCCACGCCTCCTCTGACCAGCCCCTCCTCCTCCTCCTCCCCCCCCCCCCCCCCATTAATCCCCTTCTCAATCGCTTCAAAAACACAATGATTAAACCGCTTTGGCTCCCTCACACCTGCAACGTGCTGGAGCACTCACACTCTATTGTTGTGTTGTATATGGACTAGCGCCATCTATCTTCAGATTTTTTTTAATGATCACAATTTCATGCGAAATTTCTAGCGTTATTGTCACAGGACAGAGAGAAACAGAACGGGGGAAACAGATATAGAGATACAGAGATAGATAAAGAGTGAGAGGGAGAGGGAGAAAGAGAGAGAGAGAGAGAGAGAGAGAGAGAGAGAGATGAAAGAGAGAGAGAGAGAGAGATGAAAGAGAGAGGGAGAGGGAGAGAGAGAGAGAAAGAGAGGGTGCGGACTTTAAAACTAGAAGGCTAGCTTTACTTTCGAGATGACCATTGCAAGCTCCTAGTCCAGTCATACTTATCAAGGAGGATCAGTGTCTGTCCCTGAGATGAGGCCAAGGTCAAGAAATTTCAAATGCGGTCAATATCTAGAGTGTCCTAACTCCAAACAATATAGAACTAAACTAAATTAATACATTTTACCTCGCCCAAAGAGAGTGAAAAGTAAGGTGTAACAAAAAAAAAAAGGTATTCTGTTACCTATAAAACTTTTGTTGGGTGACAGTTTATAGAGATCTGTTTCAATTATTTGAAGAAGATCAGCGTCAGTGACCTTTATTTTCACCAGCCTCTGTGATGACGTCACGACGAGGTCACTGAGACTGAGTGAAAACTCTCCTCCTTCTTTGGAACCAGCCATTCCTCTGGTCATTTGGAGTACTGGGAAGAGGATGAGGGGTTGGTGTTTGTGGGCGTAAACCTAATTGGGTTGATTGTGGCTGCTTTTTACAATTAGTTTTCATTGTATATAATTTCTAAAGGGCTAGTTGTGTAGAAAATGATTAGAAAGAAGGGTTGAGTAAAAACAAACAGACAGAGGAAGAGAGGGTGATGAGGAGAGGGGAGACGGGCAGATAGAGAAAGAGAGAGAGGGTGAGAGAGAGGGGGATGACGAGAGAAGGGGGCGGGGGGAGATGACGAGAGATGCGGGAGAAATGAAGATGAAAAGAGAGAGCGAGAAAAAAGAGTGAATGAGAGACAGAGAGAGAGAAAGATAGAGAAATACAAAACTGCCTGCTTCAGACATTTACAAAATATTACGAAGACAATACAATACAATGAACCGCATCAAGCCCCCCCCCCCCCCATCCCCCCCCCAAAAAAAAACACACACACACACACACACATAATATGATATAATTTAAATAAAACACGTGGCGTCACCTTCATTGACTTACAAATAAATAAATCATTAAAACAAAAAACTTGATTTATGCTTCTTCACCACCTGCGTAATTATTGCTATATTTACCCTGACCTATACCACGGGGACTCATTGCAATAGACCTTGGTGGGGGCTGAAAACAATGAAGGGCAAAGGTGGCCACCTCGGAAATTAAAAAAATGATTGTTTCATTTTTTGTTTTGCTTGTCAGTGCATATTTTCGTAAAGAAATACGATATTGCGAATATCAAAGGCTTCCCATTGCGATTAATGATTTCTTTGAGGGAAGTATTTATGTTTGATCCCTTTTTACACTATGATGCAAGATCAACACCAAAGATAGTGCATTGCACGCTTTGGGAATACCAAGACAAATATCACCGAATTAAATACTTAGCTCAAACGATAAAGTTTGTCGGGAACTCTCGATTTACCAACAGACGTTTACTAACGTACATGGACAACAGTGAAGTGCGAGCGAGCAGAGCGAGCGAGCAGGGAATGGTGATTGCAAGTCGTATACCCCTCCCATGCATCTCTCTCTCTTTCTTCTCCCTCTCTTTCTCTCTCTCTTTCTCTCTCCTTCTGTCTCTCTCTTTTTCTTTCTGTCTCTCCCTCCATTTCTCCCCCTTTCTCTCTCCTTCCATCTCCCCCTTTCTTTCCCCGTCTCGCTTCGTCTCCCTCCCCCTCTCTCTCTTCCCTTGTCTCTCTCCCTCTATTCCCCTTTTTGCTAGTTGATGGAGGCAAGTGCCCCCTTATGTACCTACGCTGATGTCACTTTCTGTTCCAATCGTCTCTTTGTTACCAACCCTCTGTCATACCACCTGTATCCACGCCATTACTCATTCACTGTATTCCAGACTTCAATCTATTTCCTCTTCCCACAACTCATCTTGGAGTCGTTCCAAAAAGAAAGCAATGCGATATCATTATCTAGCGTTAAACAAAAAGTGGAATGACGAAGCGGTTTTTAATGTAGGTCATCGTTCTTATCAAAGAAACAAGGATGAAATTACTTTATCAAGTTATCTTGAAACTCGATATCGTAAAGAGATGCATGTATCATGTGTGTAAACTAGAAACTAATCGAGGTGATGTGGTTCAACAATGAAAGTGTTTTGGAAGCCCACAGGTGTCTCTGGAAATGTTGCCAAGTATTTCTGGGGGGTGTTTCACAAAGATCCTAAGTTGAACTTATCTTTAAGTTGGACTTAAAAGTTATGTAAATCCGTTAGTATCTTTGAAAATATTTTGTGAAAGTTATTTTAAAAGGCATAAAATGTTGATTCAAATCTTTCATATTTTCTAGTATCGAGGAGATTTCATGTTCTTGATGTGGAATTTATAAAAAGTCTAAAATACTTGATTTTTTGCCTTTGAATATATTTTATTTTAAAGCTACAAATGGCTCTCCATAACTTTCAAGTCCAACTTAGAGTTAAGTTCGACTTAGAATCTTTGTGAAACACCCCCCCTGGTGTGGAGCATGCTATGTGCCAAAGGTGGTATCTCACTGAGCGGCGAATGCTTGCGAACGTAGCGAATTTGGGGTTTCGCCAGGGTTCGTAAAAGGTTTGTAAAAGGTTTGTAAAAGGTTGCAAGAAAGTTCGCAAACAGTTTTTCTTGTCGCAAAGAAAATGTTGAACATTATAAAAAAGGGAACCCTGATTTTCGCCAACATTCGTCAGAAAAGTTGACGAATCCAAATTCGCAACGTTCGTTGCGAGTTGCTAGGTAGGACAAAGATCACGGCTTGTCCTACCTGGTAACAACTAATGTATGCAATTCGCATTCTGACTATTGAAATACAATTATTCATAACAGGTGAATGAAATAATTTGTAGCGAGGCTTTGATTTTAACAAAGATTTGTGCAATAAATTTGATTACATCACAAAAATGACTTTCTCAATTGGTCTAATCCCATATATGCTCTACACCTATCCTGCCTACTGATCACATGGTCTAATAATCATTCCGTCTATTTATCATTTGGTCTAATGATCATTTAGGCTAATATTCATTTGGTCAATCTCCTATAACTCTACTACCCATTTGGTCTATTGCTCATTTATTATAATTTCCAGTCGGTATAACTATCAGTTTATCTAAAGCCTATTTTGTCTATTATCCATTTGGTCTAATAATCATTTAATCTTAAATGATAATAATCATCAACATTCATGAATGTTGATCATGGCCCAAAAATATAAAAAGGGATGCTTAAAAAAACAAGGCTCTTTGGATGTCTACCTTCGAGAGAGGAGCTGGTTCTATAACATCCAACTATACTTATTATTCATGTATCTATAGACTTTTAGGCATAAGCATCTTCATTGTGTATTAGGGCTACTCTGTATCCACCACAACATTTTGTATTGATAAATCAAACATACTCAAAGAATACTATCCTGATCGTTTTCATTGTTGTCCGTGGAGAAAGTGACACTCTACATGACGCAATCGTGAACAATTATTATATCGCCATTATTATTAGAATAACGGAGTGTTACAATATAATTCAATGCATCCGAAAAATATTTTTCCTCAAATTCGACAAATGCAATCATATACATCAACGGTGAGGATCTTTACAGGAAATTTGGTTATGACATGCATTCGGAGAAACGCCAAATGAAGACTGTTATTAAATTTGATACCACATCCCTCTAAACTTCAATTAAATTTGTATTAAAAAACAAGATTGAGAGAAGATAGGTTGGTATTCGAAGTAAAGCAGCGTTGATTCGAATATCTTAATCTCGACAACAGGATATTATAATCACTGGATTTTTACCATTTTGTTGATCAATAATTGATCCATCTTTCCACCGTCACCGCAATATCAGCTAGATCTAATTTAATTTACAAACGGAGTGCCAACTTTCAAAACATTTCGAAGAATAAGTTGAACTTGATTATAAGCTATGCTACTGCCCCAAAGTCACGATTTCAGATCACATATCTTCGGCTTTTTAGTTTGCACACACTTCTCAAGAGAAAAGAAATCCTTGTGGTGTAATTCACAACGCCTCTGCCAACCTGTCATATTACCTGCTCATTTTATTCCCACAAACCATCCAATCCATCGACACTCCTAGCTCAAGGCCTTTAACAAAAAAAATGATTTAACAACTTGAAAATAAGAGCTGGATGGGCTCTGTAAATAAACACATGGTTACTGTCAAATGCGATGTCAGAGATCATATTTGAAATACTTCCTTAACATTTTTGTTCCAAGGTCTGATATAAGGTGCACTTGGCAGGCGTGTTATTTTGTGTAAACATTCTGAATGTCATTATTTCTTGAAATGTCTGTAAGTTATCTCATCCTTTGGCTTTACATGTCTCACGGCAAAGACGAATGACGCCCACAATGACGTGATCATTCTCGTCCTGATAACTGCTGATCTTGTGACAATGTGAGAGCTTTGGTAAAGACATTTTGAAGGCAGCATCATGGAACATGATAACGTTGACAATTTTTTTAATAAATATCTATTAGGCCTATTTGGGGAAAATAGTCGGTTTAAAGTTTGATTTAAAGTCAACATGATATTAAAAAAAGAGCTTTGAACTTTCCCTTTCTAAAATCGTTTTTTGTTGTTGTTGATATAAATTTGTAGATGGAAAGTAATTACAAAAACTATAGACAAGCGGTCCAAAAAATGGATGGCATCCCAGCAATGGTCGTAGCCAGGATTGCTTTTAGTAGGGTGTTGAGGAGAGGGGGCTCCATGGGTGGGGCGGCAGTGGATTAAAATATTACATTTTAGCGATTTTCCGTTCTTATGAAATTATAATTCTTCGACAGAGCATGTAAACTTAAAGATAATAGAGTATTGACAATGGGTATTTCAATGCATTGCAGAATTTATAAGTGGTACTAAACATTAGATAATAAAAGTAATGAAACAAGGATATGTTAAAATATGGTAACATTATCTGATTATCAACGAATTATTCCAGTACTGTAGTCATATTTGGATTACCCTCTTTATATCTTTGTTTATATCATTGTAGCCATGGTGATAGAAGTGACATAACATGACCTTGAATGGCCAATAACCAGTTCCATGCCTAACAAATTGCTTCCAAGGAAATAAAGGGTCGACTGTCTGGTTTGAAAAGTCTACAAAATACTCCCACAATGTTCATTGACCCAATTGCCTTTGACTTCATAAACATGTATAGCTGTACCCATTTATACAAAATATAGACAAATACAATGAATCAATCACACCAGGAAACAATGATTTACTTTATATTTTCTAGTTACATGTATCTTCAAATGATTAATTGAAAATTATAGCTCCAACGTCATTATTGTCGTTAAATAGTTCCCATTTTCAAGAAGAACCGTTACGTTTATAAAGCTTATGTAAAGCCTTTTACGAAATTCCACATGCAACATGTGGTCAAAACTGATTTGATCAAATAAAAATGAAGACAATTTTTAATGTAACGACTTTTCCTTCCATAATATGCCATCTGACACAAAGTAGCTTTTGAAATGATTAAACTCTATGTGGTCTGCTCTCAGGATTGCAGATGAATGCTTAGTAAATTTCTAGTTATTGCAAATCCAAATTATAAACAAAATCAGGTAACATTTACAGGTTATAACATTTTCCATTCCAGAGCACATAATTGTGTCACGAAAGTCCTGAATAAAATGTAAATAAAGTTATGAATGTCATGTGAAACACCTGTGAGTGGTAATCACCTTGTCACCTTTCGGAGCTTTGTGATGAGACAAAGTTACATTCCAAAGTGACAGCTTCACTCGTATTTCTCATTTTAACTCAGCATTTTGAGAGACAAGAAGTCTTCCCAAATTTTACGTCATTTCTCCAATTATAACAATGACGACACCGAATTTTATTACGAATGACGATATACAGACAATTTCATCACAAGTAATTTAATAATCTATATAGGTTAAACCAAAGTCGGAAACAAGATTGGCTGACAAGGGGAGGGTGGGCGGTGGGGGAAGGGGTCGGGATGAATAATGCTAGAAAACATTAGATGCAGCGTTACGTACGACGTCTATGTTAAACTTTTGTTAAAAAATAGGGCTTAGGGGCAATATTTTCCCTGTGTGGATCTACCTTTGGTTAAACAACCAAAACAAACAAAATGTCGTCTGAGCGATTAAAAAGTTCATGATTATTCCGACCTCTAAATGGATGTCCAATGGGTGTGGCGGTCCAGCAGACATGTGACAACAAACCGGCAATATTCCATGCTATTGACGGGAAGTTCCCGCCTAAAATTAACGGAAGATACCACATCCCATTGTTTCAAGACCTCCGTTATCCCGGTAGAAAGTATTATACTATATACCTCATCGTGTGAATTTGTGTAGGTGGTTAGTGTAATAATAATAATAACTATAGTTTCTGGTTGAGTACGATACGGTATAAGTTACGGTCATGATGTAAACAGGTGTAATTGAAATACTGAATAAATGAATATTTATGTCAACTTTCAATTTGTTGACAGATTAATATAATCTCATGATGATGACAGTATAGATTTATCTGAGTAATATTTTATGATATTCATCTTATTTTTGGAGCTTAGTTTAGTTTTAGTTAAGTTGTAATTCTTTGCTTATTACGCCACAAATGAACTAAGTATTATAATTATGTTTTGGAAAATAATATGTAATTTGATATTTAATCTATTCCAAATAGAAATACAAATAGACCAGAAGATAATAGTTGTAAGTTGGAAACAAGAAATATTCACTTCTGAATGTTATTTTAAATTATGCGCAATATGCAATTTATAAATGTTACGTTGAGAAGATTGTTAATGGTTCTGTTTACTACCCACATACTTTGTTTTTTTAATTCAAGTCGTTGCTAAGATTATTTTTAAGATATGAATGTGTTAGCAAAGAAAATAATACTAAGCTGGAAGAATTGTTGAATGTACTTTAATCTTTAGCCTATGTTATGTTCCACTCAATCATTGAGTTATTAATGTACAAATGTATTACTATTATGGAAATAAAAACCTCGCTTGAGGATAAGAGAAAAAAAAATTATAATTATGGTCATGTGAATTTTTAAATAATCAATTAATCAAAATGATACAATCAAATCTAGCTCGAAGTTTATAGAAGAATGACTAATACCACATCGGTGATTCTTATGCACATTTTCATAGTTTGGAGGTAATACAAAATATATTTCGTAGGTTAGCGAACTACTTATTTAATCAGGACATTACCCCCCCCCCCAAAAAAAAAAAAAAAAAAAAAAAAGTTTTGTATTGAAGGAAAAAAAAACCCGAATCGTTGCATTCACCTGTCACTAAATTGGAGTTGTTAAAATGTGTATAAATCACGTATCCTGGCTACTCCTTCTTTGTTTCCCCTGTGATCATGGCATGCACTCTGCACATTGTTATTGAGTGATTTTGAGGAAAAAATTATATAATTCACAGAATCAGAAGTGAAAATTCTTATGATTACATTTTTCAAGATTATGTCATACACACTTTGTATATTTTATAAGGTTTTTGATGGGTTTTATCTTATAGTCTGATCAGGAAAAGGAAGGTAGTTGTATATAAGGATGTTATTGTCTCCTATAAACACAAGAATAATTCCGGATCGTTGAACTTTGTGAAAAATAAAAGGAAGAGTTGGAGTGAGGGAAAGAGAGGGAAAAGAGAGAGAGAGAGAGAGAGATAGTAGAGATGGAGTAAGAGAAAGAGAGAGAGAGAGAGGGAGGGAGGGAGGGAGAGAGAGAGAGAGAGAGAGAGAGAAATAGAGAGAGAGAGAGAGAGAAATAGAGAGAGAGAGAGAGAGAGAGAGAGAGGGAGGGAGGGGGAGGGGGAGGGGGGAGAGGAGAAAGGGGGAGGGGAGAAGAATATACTCTCAAGGACCGACGGCTCCGTGAGACTTGTTAATGAGGATTCATGCCTTACTTACTTGCTTTCGAACCCGGGGCCTCCCAGTTACGAGACCACTGCTCTACCACTGAGCCATCGCTACTTTCGAAAAAACCAGGTTTATCATCGTAAGCATTGGTGACCATAATAATTAGTAATTAAAATGAAACAGGCCTTTCACCACACAACAGTAATCATAATATACCTCTGCACTCAATCATGACAGACATCGTGCGCTTGAACACCCCCTGATAAAAGGTGAGATGGGACATATAAATTACCTTTACGTTTTCTTTGTTTCATAAAATGAATACATTATTCATATATTTATTTATTAATATATTTCTATTATGGAACCGATTTCAATAATAAAGGAGTTGCATTTCATCATAAGGGAAAAGGTGATGCCAGCTTATATTTTAGAAAAAAAGTATTATTTCCTACAATTATTTCATATTTCAATTCCTTTGTCTAAATTTCGTTTTCCTTATGCAAACAAAAGGAATGGTGACGCGATGACGTCACTCTATCGGAGGACATCGTTCCACTTTACCGACCGATGATGATACGAGATTCAGTCGAGATCTCATTCGCTCTTCCCCGGTGGTGCGATCCCTGCACTTCATTGAACACGAGCGAGTTAATCTACGTACCACAAATAAAATCGATTAGGTATCCGATTCGTCATGCATACTCTCTGCCCATTACGAATTTAGGCTCTTGTGTCATGAAGCCGAGTAAAACGTTTAATTGTACGCCCCCTTTTCTGTAAATGATATATATTTTTAAAGTATTTCTCCGCAGCCAAATAAACGCGGGCATAGGTGAAATGATATGTTGGAAGAAGACAAAAAGAAACTACACGCCCCTTTTAATTAGTTCAATTCACATTTCGGAATATCGTCTCTCCCCACGCGCTCGAACCACGGCTTTACGGATACAATTATGGTCCGATTATTTCGATGGTTCGAAGAACACGTATCAATATAAACTAATTAATGTGAATGTATGATGACTGTATCGTACGATTGTCTCATTTTAATATTTCGTTGTAATCATTATGAAAGGGAGATGTGAGTTGGTCTAGCGGTAGGTTCACTTGGTCAGCTCTCTGTCTTCGTCTACAAACTGACTCAGGCGGACCCCGGTTCGAAACTGAGTCACGTCTTTCGGGTCGTCCCCCAGACGTAAATAATCATAATCTGATTGATATGCATTAGTAAAACCCCAATTACAAATTACATTGTATATCAAGACTCTGCAATTTGCGTTTCAAATGCCGTAAAGGACGAGCATATTATGAACAAAAAGTTCAACGTGGGAATAATTTACTGACTGAATAATCTTCTAAACACAAAATAATTTGATAATTTTCTTCGGGTGGAAACAGTGAGGAATAAGTTTTTTCGATTGTTGAATAAAAGGGAGTTCACATATAACACCTCTGTCTGATAGTCCCATGTATGCGGTTTCATTATCACTTTCAAAGTGATATCATCATCCTAGTTCTTGGAAAAACCAATCACCTTGGGTTTTTGATATCCCATTGAAAACGAAACGGAGACAATTCGGATATCATTTTTGTGCACGTGCTAGTTTTGCAATCATTAATTTTGGACTATTGCTAAAAGTCAAAGTGATATTGAGTTTAGATATTGAGAGATTAAAGTCTAGTACACTGTGAAAAATGTGGGCAATATTATTTCAACACTTTGCCCAATGTTGTGCCAATAGTCAACCCAACCATCTATTGGGCAATATTTTGCCCAGTGGTATTGGTAAACGTAAGTACCCTACTTCACACGTGCATAATTCTTTCGTATTTTGACCAAAATTTGGGCAAATAAATGACCCTTCAACTGCCCGACTACGGTAGCCCACTTGTTGGGAAAATCTTGACCAACTGTTGGGAAAAATACGCAAATATTGCCCTATAGATGGTTGGGTTGACTATTGGCACAACGTTAGGCAAAGTGTTGAAAAATATTGCCCATTTTTTTCACAGTGTAGGAAAGCATTATACAACGTAATTAAATAACGTGGCCTGTGAAGGGTTAAACAACTGAAAAATACATTATTATTCAATTTTGTCTTTAGTATTTGTAGTTATTGCAGGTGTCACCTTACGTTTGATATAAAACGTTATCAAACAGAAAGAAAAAATGCCATACGTGCATAAGAAGCGATTCATTCAGAAGAGTGCAAATTAAAAGGTTACACACTAAATGATACTCATTTCCCTTGAAAGTATGATTTACCCAGTGAAATAAATTAGACCAATGCTTAATTTAGTCGAAGTAGAAAGTATTTTACAAATTACCTTTCGTTTGAAATGTAGAGTATAACATATTTAATACAAAGAGATTAAAGCAATAGTGTTTCGTCAATTTTGAATTGAATCTGATGACGAAAAAGAATTTGATACTATTTTTCTCCCGTTACATGCAAACGTACCATTCGCCATACATCTTCCGCCGTTAGTATTTCAGACAAAAACAAAAACGCTTGTCCATGTTTAAAAAAGAATCGAACACAAAATACTTCACGTAAAATTTGGAAAAGATAGTAAAAGCCAACACAAAGTACTATAACATGTACTTGGCCACTCAGATTAGTGGATAAGACTTTATAATAACAAAAATCCAAAATACAACTTTTTCTGAGTATGTCAGAGTTCATCCAATCATAATCTATGAAAAAATGATTGTGATCTGGTGAAAAGAATCACTTATTACGAATTTCTACAAGATTGATAACAATGATAAGGCCATTGAGAAACCCTGACTCGTATTTCAAAGAATTTTATTCAATTCATAAAAAACACAGTTTCACGATTTTGACCAACGCCTTGACCTGGGTTGTAATTTACATTGAAATGGATTTCACTTCAAGGAATAATAATGCAGAACAGATTCATCTCATTCTTATGCTAAGTATTACAGTTATATAGTAAAATATAACCGTGACAAAACAACCACCTTCATTGAGAACACTTTAATGAGAGGCCATTCGCCAATAAAAATGTAATGCATACAGTCATAAGACAAAAAGGTTATTCGGACAAAGGGGAACGGATATTGAGAATGATGGGTTGGTTATATGACAAACGCCCCTCAGATCATTTCCTTTTCAGAACAGGATTCATTATGCCCATTTTCAAATCTTATCATTTGTTTGGAATGTTTATCTTTTAACCACATTATAAACGTCAAGTCCATTGGCGTAGCGAGAATCCAGCAATTAGAGGGGCACTGGCAAGATGGGGGTCACACTCGGAAATGATATGCTGATTTTCAAGGTTCTCATTAGGGGGTGGGAGAGGTCCTGTCGTCCCCCTCCCCATTCTCTCTCTCTCTCTTTAAACAATCCCTTCCTCTTCTCTGTTTTCGTTCGCCATTCGATGCGGGGGGGGGGTGGCATGTGCCCCTATAGCTAAACAATTGGTTAAATCTCACTTTGACGTCATAATGCTTTTTTTGGTACAGATAGCAGTGAACCATTTCCTTTCAACAGAGCTGGGTCGGGGTAACGTGGTGATTGTCCTTTCTAACGAATACAAGACAAATCAATTCGATTCATGAAATTGGCAACCTTCATATGAAGTGCATGTGATAAAAGGGAATGCATAAATGACAGAATAAAAGGACGCGAATAAATCAATTAGTTTGAACGAATGCCAAGAGTGAAATGATAACCTTTTTTTGTTTGGGGGGGGGGGGGGGGGGAGATCTGGGACCTTTGATATGGTGATGGGGGTTCTTACATTCATTTTATAGCCTATGCCTTGCATTTAATTATGGAGGAATATAAAATGCTTATGCTTATTCTGATTTCTTTTGAAAATGGGAGGTGTGTTTTGGGTATTCTTTATAAGTTATAACGAGTTGTAACCCTATTTTAAACTTAGTCATAATTGAAGAAAGAAGGAAATAGACCCTATTTCCAAATAAAGTACATGTATGCCTTCGTTGAATCAAGCTCCCTGTTTGATATCTTATTTTTCATTAATAATTACCATCTGCGATGCCTACACGTCTTTTACTTAAATCGGAAATTATACGCACGGCCCCTTTTAATCGTTCTTTTTCCTCTTGCATGCTGTTTCCGCCCCCGACCGACCCCACCCATCTATATTACCCCCTCCCACCCCCCCTTTCTTTTCTATTCTCTTATCCTCACTTGATATTTTCTCACACCTCTTTCACAACAATATTCCTTCAGGTGTCCGTGTACAAATCCGCCGTGGTCATGGTTATTGTGTTGGTGTGTTTGTTATCAAAAGTTCTCTTAAAGTTCATCGATTGATAGAAAAGTGCATCATTCTCATCAATGAAAGTAGCGGAACTTCTTTACGACGAAATTAATTGTAATTTGGCTCTTCGCCAAGGGGGTGTGTAAGAAGTAAGCGAGGGATAGTCTCTGATTTCAGACTACATGCCATGAGTGACCAGATGACCAACAGGGGGAGAGAGGTGAGTGGATGGAGCGGTGGACGTGCGCCCTCCTGTTAAATCAATAACGAAAATGGGGAGAAAAAAGATAGAAAGAGGGATAAAGATAGACAGATAGATAGAGAGAGAGAGAGAGAGAGAGAGAGAGGAAAAAAGAAGATGCAATGCGCCCCCTCCTCGATTGTTAGATCACGTGTTCTCTCTCTCTCTCTCTCTCTCTCTCCCTCTCTCTCTATGGTGTTTCATTTGGTGTTCTCCATTCTCTTTAACTTACTTGTCTTTTTTCCCTTTTCTTGCGGCTTGAGTATATCTTTACAATGACCTATAAATAAACAAGTTGACTCAATAGTTATCAACTGTTGCACATGAACCGCACAAAAACACTATTATCCTAACGCGTAAAAAAAATCTATAATTATTATCTTACCATGATTCATGAACAATAAAGTTGTTCCATCAATGAAATAGCTCCTTGGATCCACCATTGATTTTACGATGGTCAATACACGAAGCACATTCTTTGTTGTTAAACAACAACAATATTTGACGTGACTGAAGAGTGAAGAGTGAGACTGTGGTCATTACTCATAGTTTCTTGTGGTCAAAAGTTTCCGTGTTTTGACGTGGTTTTGATGTACTTAGGCAGGTGCTCTCGGCCCAGGTACAGACCCTGATTGAGGGGGGTTTCCAGGGAAAACGACAAGACACACCTCCAAGGCTTGTCAACTTTTCACCTTCGTTATATAGCATGAGGGTTCATTGTTACACTTACCGAGGCTAATCTTTGAAGCAAAATTGTTTTTAAAAATCAATCATAAATCCTCGAGGAGAGCCTGATAGGATATAGGACTTTTGAAAGAATTTTGTTGATAATTAAACTTCGACCAATTCATTGTCGTATTTGCACCTGAATGCCAAATATGTTTCGAAGAATAAGAAGACGAGCGATAAAATTCTCTTTCAACACTCTTATCATTATTTTGTCATTATCAATTATCAAAAATCATCGATTCTCGACACTTCCCAGAATGCCTTTTAAAGTGTTCTAAAGATTGTAAACAATTTTCATAAGAAGTCATTAGTAACTTTCTGTTCAAGTAAAATGAAATATCAAGAAAATGTCGCGGATAGACATGAAACTCTCGCTGCTATGAATTATTGAGGAACGTGATGTCGACGTAAATATAATTTGATGTCTTTCAAAGTTAAAAAGGTGATAAGTGATTTATATTTGAGAACGGTATGATTATCAGCTTTGACAGAGTGCTTAGAAATTCTAATGATTGATGGTCGAAAGTCTTCATCTTCAGCACGTGCGTGAACATGTTGAAATTAGAAGAAGACATGTGTGATGGTAATAAAACATGAAATAGTTTCTATTTTATAATTGCACTCAGGCAGTCCTAGTTCCCGTTCTATTGTTCTTGTTGATATAGAAAACGTAGGAACTTATTATATCATAGAGACATTTTGATATGACGATTATGGTGCCATTTCTTCTGGACCAATCATGCCTTTCTGAAAAAGATGTAAACCGTTTGTTTCTAACATTTTCATATCAGCATTCCTTCTCTCGTAAATTTCATCAGTTAACCCTGACATCTATACAAGAGAGAGAGGTCAAACGGACGAAATAAAAATCCACTTTACAGTTTATGTTTACATCGTGAATCACTCAACCGCAAAACAACAACACAGCCGTAATTCAACTCGAAAGGGGTGTGTCAAGGGGCGTGCGTATGCTGAGTCATATGCGATTCTCATTCGTCAAAATGTCGTACCACTTTTCTCTCTCGTCCAATGAGCAAGTGGCACTGTCCACCTGTTAGCCAGTAATGACAACAAGGTGGGCGGAGCTTGTTGTGTTTTTATTTGATAACCTGCCGTGTGATTCCACTTTGGTTTAGTAGTAGCTTCGATCTCCTTGATCACATCAACGAACAGTCAGATCTCGAGTTCTAATCAAACTCATAAATACACCTACCCACGATAACATCGAACGTTTTCATGAGCTCAGGCAGATATATATTTTGATTCAGTGACCTGTCTTTGATAAATTCGCAGCTTACTTAGCAAGAACTTGTGAGTTTTCTGCCGGTTGGAAGGGCTTATTTTTACGACTGAATGCTTTCAGGTACAGGTATAAGGGACGGACACCGGTATACACGTGGCTAACAATCGCCTGGCATTGACTCTTTGATTCAAAACTCTACTTCTAAAGGTTGAAGTTGTATCATCATTATAATCATCATGAAGTCGACAATATTGCCACTGCTCTTGGTTTTCGTCTCGTATTCAAGTATCGTCTCGGCAGTGAAATTTACAGACCCACTTGAAGGTATGTTAAAAGCTTTCATAAGTTTCATTTGCAATATTTGTCGAAATTATCGAATTTGTCAGGATGTTACAAATACATGTTGAAATTTGAAGTCTCATTTTTGATGAACCAATGTAGCGGGAGAAATTAAAACGGAAAATGCCACAAAGTACGAAAATGTTATTTGGGGGAAAATTTCATTAAATTATTGCATGGTTTCATCATTAATATGAACATGATAAATTTTTACAAAATAACGATATCATTCTATCCGGCTTTTAATTGTAACCAGAGAAAATTGTTACCATGGTAACAAGGTTTAATGATTTTGCTTCACAACTCATGAGCATAAATAACAATTTTCATTTATTTTCTGTTTTGAATGGGTGTTTTTTACGTAACATTTACTGTTATAACGACTTACACAAAAACAATTCCGGTGCAGGGTAGGACAAGATTGTTATGTGATGTTGTGAGCTCGGTCAATTCTCGACCCTGTAATCCCTAACATGATTGATTGATGCTGAGCTTCGTGAAAGAATGTAAGTGCTTATAATAAAGACCTTCGTCATACATGATTGTTATTTTCTATCTTTTGCAAAGGATTTTGACCTTGTTTCATGAACCTTACCAGAAGCAAGAGAACATGAATACACAAGGAAAATGAGAAGTGAAATAGCAAGGGATGAGAGAATAGATGGGGGGTTACGAAGGAGGGATTGTATTTTATACGAAAATAGGACATAGACATTAGAGGGAGGGAGAGAGAGAGAGGGAGAGAGAGAGAGAGAGATGATTGTTATTTTCTATCTTTTGCCAACGACTTTGACCTTTTTTAATGAACTTCACGAGAAGCAAGAGAACATTAATACACAAGGAAAATGAGAAATGAAATAGCAAAGGATGAGCGAATAGATTGGACTATTGGATGATTGTATTTTGTACGTGAAATAGGAGGACAGATAGAAGGAGAGAGAGGGGAGGGAGAGAGAGAGATAGAGAGAGAGAGAAGGGGATAGAGAAAGAGGGAAGGGGGTCCCTGGGAATTGGGAGAGGGGTCAATCATCAAGTGTATTCCCCCTATTTAACCCCGCTGAGCAAGGTCAATCTACAAGTTGATGAGAGCCATACATCAGCGCAGATGCTCTTGGAGTAAACAACTAAAAGTTCACCTTAAAATCCATTGTTAGGTTCAGTCTGCTATAACGATAAACATGCATGTGAATATGATAGAAGGCATCAGTCAGGGAAAATTTGAGTTCACACATTAAATGGTCTAATATATAAAGCTTCCTTCGATCAGGGACTTGTCTCCCAAGTCCCTGCTTCGATGGACATTTCAAATGAAATTGCTGGTTTAAAACGAAAATTTAGAGGCCGAGGTGATGTAAACATGTTTATCTGTTGGACAAGTCGAGTCTGGAATATTCATCTTAATAACTGGGTCCCGTCGCAAAGTTTTCAATACACCCCCAACCACCACCACCACCACCACCACCATCACCATCACCACCACCACCAGTACCACTTCCCTCACCACCACCTCACTCTTCTTTGAAAGCAGAGGACAAACTTTTATGGTAGAAAGAATGATTTGTCACAAGAACACAAGAACATTATAACACTCTTATCGTGTTTTGAGGAACTTGAAAGTGAAATAAATTGGATGGGAATGATCTCCTTTTCCATAAGACTCCTTAAGACTTCATTTAAAAAAAATTGTGTTGACACGAAGCAGACGTGAAACATGCAGTTTGTTTGTACAGTTAATTATGTTGTCCCATGTACTCGGTATAGGCTGATGATGTAGTCATACGTGTTCAGCGAATACCATGTATTGAAGCAGAAACAGAAACACGGACCGAAATGATAACGTAAAAGTTACTAATTTCTTACGGTTCGGAAGGAAAAAAGAAAGAAAAAATCATAAACGTCAGCAGCACCAGTAACAACAAACAAAAGTTTTATTACGTGACTTTGGAAGTAAGCTTTTGGGGAGAAAGAAAGAATTGAGAAAAAAATAAAGCGGGAAGCTTGCTGTCTGGAAAAAAACCCACAGCTCTAGTGAACAAAATACATTTACTAACATATAAAGCTAGACATCCCACTGGTTTAGTGATACTCTATCTTGTAATTTAGGCTGACGTGTAAGTTTAAGAAATAAGTAGAAAATGTTCCATGTCATTAACCCACAGCACCACATGGGGTCTCAGGCACTCTCAGCGTAGCTGCTCCCATCAAGCTTACATTATTATATTACTTACTTGCTAAACTATGAGATTAATAAGATAGTTAATATGATGTGACAGTTTGTTTGGAGTACCTCGGTAGTGGGCAGGTTCGTAGAAATGCAATATTTGGCAATAATGGTTAGGTTGTTGGAAATTCAAACCTCTTCTCCGCCAGCGATATTGAACGGAGATGGTGTTATTCGGTGTGATCACCATTGATACAACTGAACAATAAAACATTATGACCAAAATATCAGCTGTCGTCTCAGAAATGGAGCCAAATTATCGCTTATACCTCAATCACACCATCGAAACCGACACCAGACCGACACCAGACCTATTATAACAAACGGTTATGTTACCCTAAATAAATGGCCCCAACGTAGTCGCTGCGGAGTCGGTGTGAAGTCGGTTTGGTGGTAGTTTGACTGGGGGTTGTTAACATGTTTCTATAGTTTTCTTATGTGACTTACTGAAGTTACTCATATTTCTAAAGTAGATGCTGCTATCCGTCGTCAGACTCCTGGCGACGGATAGTCAACCTATTCGAAACGTCGATCACCTCCTACCCGTCCTCTCCTAGTTCTTTTTATAACTCTAAGCTGAAGAAAGATTACCAACAATCCTTTTCAGGACTACACAATAAAGATTACCAAGGCAATAGTCCTTTTCAGGACTCCCCAATCCTCCCCTCTCACATGGTGCAACAGCAAGCATATTGCACATTTCTAAAGTATTCTTTCGAGATCTATTGAAGTTACTCAAGTCAGGAGCATCTGGAATTTCATATCGGCGAACAATATGAATCATATTGCTATACCTGGGATTCCCAGCTTGATTTCTCATTCAAGGTCAATTTTGTAAGAGGAGGGGTCAACTTGGTGAACTTTAGTTGAGCTCGATCCCCGGATCATTGAGAAACGTCCCCTCAAAAATCGTTTGATTTATTTTTGATTATTTAAACATGCATGAATGTAAATTCAATTTCCGCGTGGTATAATTAGGGAGAGTCCCCGACTCCCTGGTACAATAGTTACCATTTTATTCCCGAACAGCTAAACAATTTACTGAGAAAAACAACATCAGGACATCGACCGGAGTGTTTCTGTTTCTCAGATAGTATGATTTTGTTAAATGGCTCCCAAAGTTATGAAGCGCTCCCAAAGTTGTTAAGGGCCCCAAAGTTACTTAGGGTCCCTAAGTTATGAAGGGCTCCCAAAGTTGTTAAGGGCCCCAAATTTACTTAGGGTCGCTAAGTTATAAAGGGCTCCCAAGTATTAAAATCGGAGGCGGTTACAAAAAAATCGTAAGAGAGAGAGAGAGAGATAGAGAAAGAATGAGAGGGAGCTCAATTCAGAAAATTCGTACAATTAGGGGAATTTTTGTTGTTGTCTTCTTAAGGTATGCTATTTTGGTTTAAAGGGGTGTGCACTGTGCACGATTCCATAAATTTACACATCTATAGATCATTTGTTTTTAGATTTAAAGGGGGCACATGCCTGTTGAATAACCCAAATCCGCCTATGCCTCGGAAATGGATCACGAGTGCGATAACTTGGGGTTAGACCGACAGCTCACGAGATTGACAATTGTCGATATCGTGGGCTGTAGACGCCTGTAGTATTGTGAATTGACCAATTGAGAATTTGTCCAACTTTCCCGAGTGACCTGTGAAAGTACTCATCGATAACCAGTATAGACTCAATGGGAAGGAATTAGGAAGCTGAAAAGGGAAGGTGTGTTTATCAGACAAGCGCTCATCGAAACCGTTATACTGATGGATAAACAAAGTTAATGTAGCTAATCTTGTCATGGCGAAATGAGGAATAGTGGGAGAGAGAGAGAGAGAGAGTGGGGGGGGGGGGGGGGGAGGGGTAATCACAAACTATACCTGGGTATACACGAAGTCAAATTCAAATAGTGCATTAAAATCAAATTCTGACACAATATGATTATCATGAAAAAGCACATTAAAATAGTACTATAAAGAACCAAATCAAAACAACTCCAAATTGTATGAAATCAAACAAACATGCATTCAAAATGGAATCGAAACCATCTACAGACTTCCTGCTCTTACTAATTTCCATAATGGTGTCAGAAACATAATTTTACTTCATAATTCTCGTTCGAGAATATATGCGGCCAGAATTGTTTTATACATTATCAAGGACTTTCTGACTCTTATCTCTAGTTTATTCTGTCGAGTCCTGAGAAGGGACGTCAGTCCATCCGGGCTCTTATTAGATCAGAGTGGTACCTCTTTTCTGATCATAGAGCCATATATTTTTACAGCACTCACTTAGATCCGGACAGCAGAAATCCGTTTCCTCTCTGTCCATCCTTCTTGTGAGCTCGGTCACAAGTTGAGCACACTTTGTAATATAACTGTAAGTGATGTCCTTCAAAACAAACAAACAAACAAACAAAGTTTGATTCGTGGAATAGAAAGAACAGACTATAAGAGGTGCCAAAACTGTTATTAGTTCGCCATGGGCATCCCAGTTTGTAGGATTGATCTGGTTACAAAATTTAAAAAAATAGATGAAGGCCTATTGTGCACACTATTGTGTATTAACAGGCCAACTGACTTCTCTTAGAACTAAGATGACGTTACGTTACATGGTAAGATAGCCTGCCAAACAAATATGGGCCTCGTCTTAATATGCAGAGTTGCGATTGATCCGAATTACTATCCTCCAATCAATCGCAACCTGTCACGTAAGGTGGCGCGATGGCTCAGTGGTAGAGCAGTGGTCTAGTAACCTGACTGACTGAACAAAAAATGACAAGAATCTGTCGGTTTGGCGATGTGACTGAGGTATTACTTTATTTCACAATACATTTAGGATGTTCAGCCATTATGGCACATTGCTTGTTAATGTGCCATACCTCAGTAATACCACGGAGACCGACACAAGATCTACAACAGGCCGTACAAAACAATTGCATTGCCCCCAAATGGCCGAGGTCATCGAGTCGGTTGTCTTTAGCATGTTTAGAGTCGATCTGGGACCTGTTTCACAAAGCTTTTTTCAATGACAAATTACAAAAATCAGTGACAAATCTGTTGATAACCGATCAGAAGCAGAGATTTCAGTAGCTTATAACAAAAACTGTCATTTGTCACTGATGACAAGTTTTGTGAAACGCCACCCTGGAGTCGGTTTAGCGGAACGTGTGACTGAGGTATCTACTACTAGTTCAAAGCGACTCCAAATCTGGGATAACGATTCTGTTCGGTCTGTTATCGTTCGGGTGTCGATGTCGTTGATGTGACTGGGGAGTACCAGGCTAGTTCCCTGATTGAGTTCACTGGGTCGCAAGACTCGTCGAATATCTTCCCACCGAAAGAATGACATCAATGTTGATATCTGATGAAGTGATGTGCTCGCAGCTGGGTCACAAAAATGGGATCAATCGAATCAGCAAAAATATGTGAATATTTCCACTTTCCTAAGGTCAAAGGGATCCCTTACTTTTCAAAGAGTTTCGTGACAGCTAAATGGAAAGCCAATTCAACACCGGTGATCTTTAGGGTGGAGGTTTATTTACTTCTCAATTTTCATCTCAATTTTCAAAAAAAAATTCTGGGAACTTTTGCAGATTGTAGAAATCACCCTCTGAGGATGCTGTCATTTTCAAGTTGATGATTTCGGGAAAATGCAATTGTCGGGTTCATTGCTTGACACAGTTCATAATATTCTTATATCAGATACCTTTCTTTGATTTGTTTTAGTCTGGTGTATATTTCTTATTTCATTCAAAGTATCTCAATTAAAATCACAGAATATTTTCTTTTGGTAAAAATTATTTGATACCATTCGTAACTCTTTCTTTCATAAGATAGAGGCTTGTGGCTGCAGTGACTTTGCAAGTGATTGAAGGACTTGCGATCTATTTTATTAAATCGGAACTCTCAGTATTAGACGCCGGAGCCCACTCAGTTTCACTTCTCAAGAGATAACATTTTTGCAGACGGTGGCGCAGACAGTGGCGTAGCTATGGGGCAGCTCGGGGGCCCCCATTGTATGGCAAAATCAAGGAGGAGATAAAGCTCACCCGACGGCGAATTTCACTATTTTGTTTTTCACCGATCGAGTAAAACCGTTGGCGCTACCCCCTTCCGTGACACCAATAGCCCCCTTATTGTCTGGACTCGCACTACACCACTAGTTATACTGTAGATCTTTTTGTTAATGTCTTGATATTCTAGATCTGGAGTTGCAGATTATGACTAAAATCAACTGACACAATCATCTTCGACTATTACTTTCTCAGCACGATAAACGATTCAGTTCCGGACCCCATGTGGTGTATTGCCTTAGTGGGAGTCGCAACATTATCATGAGATGGACAACATTCATTCCAAAATATACCCTTAGCAGATAAAAAAAAGTATGCCACGTCAACATGTTAGGAACATTATGGTTCAACCATATCTTTCAGAAACATCCTCTCATGCCTATATATCGGCTCTTTACGTCACTGTCGGCTTCAGTTTATCACTACCCGATTACAACGTCTCACCGGGTCTCAGCATAATCAGCGAGATTATAAATAGAAAAAATTGAAAAAAGTATGACTGCTCATCAAACATTGGTTTTGAATAGCGTATTCTGATTTTCTCTTTGTATGCCATGTCAACATCCAGATCAAATTCAAAAGATACGAGAATTTGTTTTGAAAGCATGTTCCGATTTCCCTCAATTGTTTAAGTCTACGTCATTCAAAACAGATAAAATGTGAAGGAAAAGAAAGTAGCTTGACGAATTACTGAAAAGTGAACCCCCTTTTTCGTCACCACCCCCCTTTCCTGGCGCCATGATTAAAGATCTGAAACTGGTAGGAAATTAGTTACGTAACGACACGTCGATTTTAATTTGATGAAGTAGTGACGACTTCCACTCTTGGCAGAGAAAATATATTTTCTTTCTAAAGTTACAACAATTATGAATTAGTGGGTTCGTTTAAGAGAAGAAAAAAAAATGTTCTTAGTTTGTACACCTGTCCAGCTCTGTCCCGGATGGGAGTAGCATCCCGTTGCCTTGCACAGGTGCTTTCATGGTCGGAGAGAGGCCCCAGAAAATTCCCATCGTTTCAAATAAATGTTTCACATAAATAATTTTCTGTAGAACTAAAGTGAAGGTGCTTCGTTTGCTATTATTTATAGTACATGTACTACCTTTACCGAGTGAATCCTTCAAGCCAGGTGCTACATATTGGGGAAAATCCCCTCTGACATCGTTAAACTCGTAAAAAATGTTTTGATGCAGTAAGCACATTCATGAGCTTATATTTTGATAGGCCTACCAAGAACATGGTCTCCACAAACAGAGGACCAGGGAATTGCCCCTGAGATGACCACTCCCTTTTAATTTTTTCTCGAAAGACTACTTAACAAGTATTTTTAAAGTTTTTAAGTAACTTTCAATTTTATTGTCTTCGTAATGCTAGATTATTGGGTATTTAAAAACGAAACGAAGCTAAAGGTCCCGAAAAAATCAAACAATTAATCTCTTTTCAACTGGGGAAAGTGGTTAGAACTATTACTTAATATCGAATATAATTTTTAATATTGGCATTACTAAATTCATTTGATCAATTTTGTTCTGTGCCCCCTTGCAGAATTCTTGATGAGGGAAAGACTGCGACAACAGGCCGAAGAGGAGGAGGAGCGACAACACCAGAGGAACGTCTTTCAAGAGGTACCTGTAGAAGATGTCGGCAGTGGGCGCACAACCAACGAAGGACTGGAGACAAGTACAGGAATCTTCGCCACCACCGATCTTCAGTCCACGTCAACGATGCAGCAGTTGACGACGTCGACGCGCCATCGTGAGACGCAGAGTCAGTGTTGCGTCTTGGGCGCCACAGCAGGACGAAGTGGGTTCCTCTGCAACCCTGAGAACTACAGGCCACAGGTTATCATGAGGTACGGTCCCCAGTTCTTTCTCTATCCTTCTTACTCCTGGTCTCCCTCTCTCCCTCCATCTTGCTCTTCTACTTCCTCTCTCACTCTCCTTCATTATCTAGTAATATTTCCCTCTTTCCCTGTCCCTTTCTCTTTTGATCGTTATTTCTCTTTATCTTTCTCTACCGATCGTGATACTTTTCTCTCTTTCTCTTTCCACCTCTATCCCCACTCTAACTATTTGTATCTATCTCTATGTTTGCTCTCTATCTCTGTCTATATCCCACTCTCTGTTATAATCCCCTCTGTCGTAATAGGAAGAAATACATTTCCAGGGGCCTCTTTTACAAATTTGATTAAACCCTCAAAATTGGATGACACTCGAGTTGCATTCTCATTCAATCATGTTACATGATACCTTGTTTGGGGGGGGGGGGGAAGGTGGAGTCAGAAGTACGTTTCTTCTCTTTTACCATAGACGTACGTCTATGCTTTTACGCATCATATCCGAATAAATTTTCGTTAGGGAAATTCAATGACGGATAAAAGAAAAGGAAGACTGTAATGGTTAGGAAAGCACGTACCGTCAGTGTGGAGTCAGTCGGAATGTCAGAGGTTTTTTCAAGAATGAAAGTTTTCAATCAGCAGTGATCATTGACTTGTCTGAGTCTAAACGTAAACACATACTTCATCCAATAATGAAGTGTGAAAACCACGCTACTCGAGACATCAGTGACGGTTGTTTAGACTGATGTCTCGACATCCATTGTCAAATTTCAGTGGTAGATCACGCTGAAAACACGTGATGTTGAACAAGAACTTTTGAAACTATAAGAACAAAAGGGCCACGGAGACACGTTCGATATCATCATTATTTATCATCGTCACCATCAGAGATGCCGGTTTTTTTTAGACCACAGTCTGATTTCAGGCCCTGGTTATATCCCCTTTGGGGGTTAATATTGTCCAGCACATATGGGACTCCAACTTGTCTGAAACTTTTTTAGGCTCATTGGATGAAACCAACTGGTATCCCTAACTAATATTTGAGAAGGGGAGAGAGATAACCAAAAATTATTCTCTTTTCTCTGTTTTCTTCCCCTATTCTTTGCTTGTAGGCACGACCCGAACAGACTGGGAAACTTCAAGGTCACCAGAGAAGACAGACAACGGTACATCGAACTTCGTCAGCACAGTAAATGCGTCTCTGGAGCCGTGCCGAGGCTGTCTGAGGAATTCCAGCGCTGCTGCAAACAAGCCTACATCGATACCCTGGACGAGGAGGTGCTCGGAGCCGCCGACGAGTTCGACATGCCCATCATGCTGGAGCTCCCCCTCCAGATCGACATCATTTCGAAACAGAGGAAGACGCCCAGACATAAAAATCACAAAGTGTAGAACTCGAGGATCATCGATCGAACTACTTAAGTAAAGCAATTTGTGAGAACGCCTGCAAGTTGTCGAAAAGCTGCGTTCCCTCAAAAGAGCGCCAAGTCTGCCGAACACTCACTGCGACCCTGCATTTTACAAGATTGCAAGTGTACATGTACTTATGCAGTTTGAACTTTTAGAAGTTGCAAAATTGCAGCGATGCAATGATTGTACTGTTTTCTAGTAAAACATGAAGCTGTGTGTGCACTTTTACCATGCTGTATAAAGACTTGTTATACCACTCAGTATTATTATTGTAATAACTACATATTGTAATGCCTTCTGAGCTAGTCATGCCTGTGGAGGTGTTTTTGTTGTTGTTGTTAGGGGGAGGGGGGGGGGATATGATTATGACTCTAACATCGCACGTCACATGCTGCTTACGTCGGGCAAAAAAGGCACCTCGTGAGCCAGTAGTTGACGCACTCCTAACTTTTGTGCAACGGCTACAATAAAGCAGCAGTGATGGAATAAGATGTCTGGTGGTATTTTTCTCGCCGGACCAAGTTTTAATAACAAATTATGATGGACGTTTGCCCCATATCTTTACGTTATTAATAATATGACCCTACTTGATCATTGACATTATTGTTATGTATAATTATTTATTTGTATGTAAAGTAAATAATATTTCTGGTCACAGCGCAACAATTATTTATCAATTGAATCAGATATTTATTTTGTATTTCCAACAATGATATTATCATATATTATTCATGAATCTAGTGAAGAATTCATAAATAAAAATTACATTTCTTGTAATACATTATATTTATTATCTACCTTAGTTTACCTCGTTCATAGTGAAGATCATTTTCAAACAAGGAGCATTCATTTAGAAATATGTGGTTTACGACGTCATAGGTTTCGACACAGGATATACAGCTAGCATGACCAAAATGATTGGTTTAGAAGAGAACGAGTTCATCATGACCTCTGTTTTATGACTGCGGGTGAAACTTCGGGCAAATTAACCCGTGATGCTTAATAAACGCACTTTACACGAACTAAATACATTCCACCCCCCCCCCCAAAAAAAGAAGAAGATACATGTGCAAAAATAACTCGCAACTTAAAGCGACTTTTACTCCCCCACCCCCCGAAATTACAGGTCTGTTTTTGGTATTAGATTGATGTAGTTGTTGGATACACATCGCCCTTATTAAGGAAAAAAACGTATCAGTACCCTTCTATATTAAAAATAAATACATTTCTTATTAATTATAAACCTATAGATCTCGATGCAAGTTATGAGTAAAATCTGGTATTGAGAGTATACGTGTATCAACATAAGGTGAATAAGTCACCAAAACGGGAAGTTGGTCTTTCACTCGGAACCACAAATCGATATTGCAGTTAAGATTGCACCCGGTAAAGGAAGCCATTTAACTTTGAGTCATTTTCACATTGTGTCGGGTTTTTTTCTTCATTGTTTTACCGATTTAGTTCGTGTCACATGACGTTAGTCTGCAATTCAAATGAGGAAAGGGCGTAACTTTCATTTTGATTTCAAGATAACAGATCACATGATATATAGTGCGCGTACGTACATGTAGTTCGGATGCAATGGAATTTGAATGTCTATCTTTTTTTGTTTAATTCTTGTTTAATGAACTACTAAACCAGTCATTAATTCGCTTTTTTCATCTTGTGGTCACCACCAATGTCAGCACTATTTGCCGAATTAAACTTTCTCATTGACTCTGAAAAAAGAATTGTAACATTTTTGTAGAATATGGCCGATACAAAGAGCAACTTTTCAACGGTTGTTTTACTATATTACTATATTAATGACAACGCATTAAAGAGCTGCATTGAATAGGGAGCTGAGTTGATAAGTAATGCATTGTGATCTTTTTTATTATTGAGCTGAATTTGTACTCGTGAAACCATAATGAATGTGTCGTGAGTTATTATAATTATGTTTGTACATGTATGTGTGTGTGAGAGTGGTTTTATCGTTCATGTGTATATAACTTTATATAATATTACAAGAAATGTTGTACAATAAAAATAGTCATTTGGAATGTAAAACAAATTTTGTTGTAATCGTGTGTATTTGGTCTGTTTATTTTTGTCGTACAGTCACAAAAAAGTAGAATACGCATACTGAGCCTAATTGCGGGTTTAGTCTTTTTTTTTTTCCTCCTCAGATTTCGTATTATCACGCCACACATTTAAAAACGGTTGTGAGCTCATGAGAAAAGAAACGTTTGTGTCAGATGTGATTCGTTTGTGAGAAAGGAAGAGGTAATAATAAATTTTAGAGGGACGGAAAGTAAAAATGTACTGAGGAAGCTGAAGAGAGCAAGTCCAGAAAGAAAGGGATGAGAGAGGATCGGAGAAAGGGAAGAGGGGTGGATACAAGAAATAGAGAAAATAGGGAAATTTATTGTACATGAGTGGATAGGATCATTCAAAGATATCAACATCATCCTGATATGAAATATACTTTTTTGGGATTTATTTCCAGCTCCAGATTTGTAACATCCATGAAATAAATGGATTTCTACGGAACGCACAGGCCAGGTCCGTTATTATGGCGAAAAAGATAAACGATGCAATTAACTTTGATGTGTTCGAAATAGCGAATGGATATTTTGGGGGCATTTTATTTTTCCCAATCTAGACGAATCCCTCTCAAACATGTATTATTACTCTTATTACTTGTATATCTCATATTCACACTCTCGCTTTTTCTCTTCCCCTCTATCTTTTTTTCTGTCTCTCTCTCTCTTTCCCTTCGCCTTTTCTCTCTCTCTATCTTTCTCTCTCGTCTTTTCCATGGAAGGCCTACATTTATCTTCTCTTTCCTTTTATTTGTTACACATTATTTTCTCATATTTCGCGGAGTGGATAATCTTCACAAAATAATCTTGTAAAAATTATGCATAACATACCCATTAGTTATTTAAAGCCACGTTGGAAACGTGGCGATGACACGGTAACAGGGCACGGTAATAGTTATTACAAATCATGATGACTGAATCAATTCAGGGCCCTGTATCCGTTCCAAACGCCTGCATGGCTCACACAATAAGTAACTTTATGTCTAATTTGTCGTCATCTTTTTAACCCTTTATTTTCAGATTGCGCCAGACTGTCCCAAGGAAATTCGAACTGAAAGACGTGTTTGACCCAAAACAAAGTTACACTAATTACAGCATTTCCGATTTGTTTCATGCTTTCAAACACGTGCGAATCTAACGCTCGAAGATCTTATCGTTTACAGAGGAAGAGTGCGAGAGATGATTGAACATGCAGAAGGCGAGGAAATGATGGGTCTACAAAAGGGGAAAGGATATAAAGCAGTGTAGAGAGTGACAAAAACCATAGGAGAGAAATAAGCATGAATGAGAGTTGGGGAGGGGGCGGCAGACAGATGCAGAGAGACAGGGAGAAAAGGGGACGGACAGAAAAAGTGAGAGACCGAGAAAGAAAACATGATGGGAGAGGAAGAGTAAGAGAGAGGAAGAGTGTGAGAGAGAGAGAGAGAGAGAGAGAGAGAGAGGGATTTTTTTTCGGGGGGAGGGGGGATAAAGCGAAATAAGTGAAGTGGAGTTATAATCATGTACAAAAATAAATGACAAATTAAATCATGGCATCGGTTAAGAATACAAATCCATTTTATTTTTCATTAACAAATTTTTGAGTTGTAATTTCATTTGATACTCATGTATCATCAATCATAAGGTGAAAGCAATCGTTCTTGAAATATATTCTATTGGTATGTCCGTCATTAACAATAATATATCAAGGTTGATATTGAATTCACAAAATTTACTGGACAGGACAAATGTTACAATCGCATAAATTTCATTTCTCTCGATTGCTTACATCTGTCATAAAATTAACCATCGGAATGACACCTGCTTAACCTCCTCTTGTAGAAGTTTCGTATCTACAGCCGAGAAAGGACCGTCACAGAAAGATAAATGGTCAGGATGTATTTGATGTTGTCAGCATTGAGGAGATGATTGTTCATTTCTGATTTTTAGCAAACTTGGGTTTGGGAACCCCTCATTCTAAAATGTTCTAAAGATGCTATGCCCAATCTTCACATACATAATCCCTTTAAATTTTCCATTTATTTAGGTTATATCTTGACGGTTAACATTGTTTGATTCTGTTATCTCGTTTAGCATTGAAATTTAATACCGGATTCCATTTAAAATCGGAGGGCAGTACTCATTGTTGCTGCCAAGTACTGCATACAAAATCTTTAGAAACATATCATGTTCCATGTCAATACAATTGGAACATCATGGCATATGATGCTATAGTCTAAAAAGATTATTGTGTTTTGAAAACTTGTAACACATTTTATATATTTAATTTTTTTCGGATTAGATATTAACATAAATTACAAGACTTTAGTAATTGGATATGATATAGGCAAGCTAGATAATTACTTGGGAAACATTTTGATTAATTTTGCTGAATATGTTTGCTGACATGAGCGCTATACAAGAACCCACTATTATTATTACTATTATTATTATTATAAGAACTACATTAAACAGTTGAAAACAAAAAGCAAAATGAATGTTTGAACTCTTTTAACTGATTTGAATATGAATTGATGTCACATTTAAATTCTAAAAACAAAAGCAAAGGTTAATGAAAAACAGGTAAAAGCTGACTGATATGCTAAGATAATGTTTTAATCTTATATGTATATATATGTTATTGTGAACATTGTAGATATATGAAATAAAGTTCCCTGAAAGGGTTAAAAAGAAGGTAAAAAAAATGTTTCCGAGGATATTTGATAAGTTTTGTTTTTACAATGCACTTTTCAAATTAGCAACTAGTAACATAGTTTGTTCGAATATTCTGTACCTACAATACAAGTCAAAATTCCAATTTCGTTTGGTGCACGACAATAGATGGCGCTATATCAGAATGAATAGCATGGCCAACCATATACAGAGTTTGACCAACCAGGTTCTGGTTCATTACAATACGGGTAATACTAGTACTGCTTTGTTGGGCAAGGAAAAAAGCCCAAGTTGGCCAAACTCTGTATATAGATGGCTCTGGTGAATGGCAGAATTGACATAAGCTCGAGATTTAAGATCAAGAAATTTAAGAGTTAAATTATCTTGATTTGATGGAGACATTGGCATTTCATTTCTTTAAGTTTGTCAGAAAATTTAAACTATCAACTTCTCCATAATTGTCTTGCCAATGGCAAGCTGGGATAATTGCACATTATACCTATAAGGGTAAGTTCCCTTTGAAGGAGTTTTCCATCCTTCATGAATCTTTAAAGGTATAGACCAGTTCTGGCCATGCGATTGCATTGTGAAAGAAACGTTGTGGAATCGATCAGAAAAGGTTGATCATCTAGCAAAGAAGTATTGGTGTGTCCTGCAAGGTTCTGGAATCATCAAAATGATAAGAAATTTGGCCTAGTCTTGGTAAAGTTACAAGCACTGTACACAGAAGATGTATATGGGACTACCCTATATCTATCCAGTCCGGATAGATATAATAATTTACCAAATATATCAATTATTAGGCGGTTTCCCGGCAAAATCATCACGTATTAGTCAAAACATATTCTTTCACATGATTGGTAATAAGAGCTTCCATTTAATTTTTTGAGAGGGGGGGGGGGGGGGGTTTCAAAACTGGTATATACCTTTAACAGCTCATTTTACCCTACAACCTCTTGAATAGTTCATCAAACAAGTTCACAATGGTTTTCTAGAAAGTTTGCCCCTTAACAATTGCTACACTTGATCGTTTCACTGCTTAAAATTATGCAAGTAATTTACAGGAGGCTACAGCAATTACTATGGATTTTGACAAAAAAATTGCACTTGGTTGCTATACTTGATAATTGGCAGCTTTCAGATAAAATTTGCTTCCCTGATACATGTACTTGTACAACAACTTTTAAATTTAACTAGAAATAATCATTTGAACATTAAGTCTAGTATATGCACAGAATTTCAGAATTTTATTTCAAAATTCAGCCTTTCTGTCAAGTTCATTCAAGGTCATGCAGTTTCAAAAGGTTTCTCATATTTGCAGAGAACCATTTTCTTTTTTTCTAATTCATAAACATTTTTGATCATTTCAAAATGATCCTTCAGACCTTCACCCTCCAGTTAAAGAACATTCTATATAACAGGTATTTCCCTGGCTCAAATCACTCCTCTCAAAAGCTCTCTTGGTTTTTCAGCGCATCAATATTAGTCAAAATGACAACATTTTACCAGCATAATGGAACATCATGTATTTTTCATCTTGACCAAAAAATATTGCTCTAAATACTTGCACAGATCATTTTCTTGTTAAAGTCAGATACACTACAATATTCATTGTTCAAGATATTGTAGAAGTGTTTAGGTGAGCTTCTGTATTACAGTCTACATGACTGGGTATGAGCTAGAAGCTCATCAAATCAAATTTCAAATGGCAGTACAGTGGAAACTCGTTATAACGAGAATGACCATCAACATTACCTTGTTGTATAAGGTATCTTGTTCTATGAGAGCTCTTTAAAACAACTTTTAACTGTATTCAAGATGCCATCTTTGAAGCAATATCTTAGCAATTTGCGGAATGCCCACCACAAAAATAACCCCAACCATATTCCTAATCCTAACCCTGACCCTACCCCAAACCTAATACATCGTACCGATGCACGGTGGGGTATTCAGCAATCAAATCCTCTTGCAGATATCCCAATATGAACTGCATATTACCTTTCAAATATAAAGCATGTAACATGTATGTCATATATTAGAGAAGGGGCAATAGCTCAGTGGTAGAGCAGTGGTCTCCTAACCTAGAGGTCCCGGGTTCGAAACCAAGTCAAAGCGCTTGTGCCCTTTGGTAAGGCATTAATCCTCATTACCAAGTCCCTTGGAGAGGATGTAGGGCCGTCAGTCCCCTGGTTGCTTACTTACAAGCTTATACATGCTTTCTTAGCAGTCAGGTAAAACAATAATCAAACCAAACCGATATCCTTGGTACAGGCCACAGACATATTCCATCTGCTGTCTCCAAACCCGTTGCAAAATTTTCCGCTTGTAAACCTTAGTCCTGACCCGTCTTTCAATGCGTCTGTAGGTTGGGCCGTGAAGCGACGTTCGTGGCCTATCCCAGCATGCATCATCATGATGCAAGGATTCTCACCGAAAGCTGTGGTACCTCGCCATCGTACCTGTCTGTCACGAAAAGAAAAAAAATCACGAACGAAACGGAAAGATAAGGATAGATTGAACACCAGAACAAAACATTTCTCTCAGAAATACACTGTATATGCAAAATGAACTGATGTACAAGATATTCCTCTTTTTGCAGCATCACTTGATATGATAAAAGTCAGGATTTTAACAAAGTTTCTAATCAAAGGGGCATTTCTGTCTCATAATCCATCTGACAAAGAAAATGACTACACAAATGGTGACCAAAGTACACACACTCTCCCAAAATCTCATGTGTACATTTTAAAGGAATAATATGTGAAGAACGAAAAAGGTGTTAAATTTGGGTGAAATGATTGAAAGTTGGTGCCCTCCTGGCACAAAGCTGAGTGAGCAGACGTTTATCTCATTGCATGATTAGAATGATAAAAATGCCAACAATATTGATATATGATTTATTCATATATGTTGAGTAATATATTATTAATCATCTTGCTGACATTTTTTGAGCTTCTTTGTGGCTGACTGGGAAACATACTCACCAGAAAAAGGAGATTCCATGTCATGATATGATGAAACTGCCAATTCACAGGCTTCTTCATTCTCCATCCTGTTAGAAGGAATATGACGAGAGAGAGAGAGAGAGAGAGAGAGAGAGAGAAAAAGAGAGACACACAGATGATAAACAATAGGGAATGAGATATGTGGGACAGAATGTGGAGAGAGAGTGAGAAAGAGAGATAAATAGAGAGAGAGAGAGAGAGAAAGAGATAATTCAAGAAAGACAGAGACAAATAGTTAGACAGACACAAAAGAGAGAGAGAGAGAGAGAGAGAGAGAGAGAGAGATTGAGTGATGGAGAATATAGACATGCAAAAGTAGATAATTAGACTTTAAAAGCCCCACTGTCCTACTTGTAGCTACTTGCTCCCTCTGTATCGAAAACTTCCCCAATCGGTGCCTGTTGGTCCCCCATGATCCTCTTTTTCTTATGTTAGTTGAGAGCTGAGTTAATGAGATAGCCACCTGTCAGTGTCCTCGCTGTGTGGTCTAATCCCCTATGGCCCAGTAGTATTGACGGTCTTTAAAATCAGTATGTTGCATATTTTTGTCAATGAAAAAAAAAAAATAGTCAGTGTGTGATTTCACATATCTCTAGCACATGCCTGTTATGAGTAGCGTATGATCATCCAACAACTTTGTCATTCAGTTAGCCATTGCGACTCTGAAGAAGGCTTAAATGACTGATGAACTTGTTCTACACCCACTATAAAGCCTATCATAACTTTTTAGACCCAGTAAGCGTCTCACCTGACATACGCCAGTCCTATACATGCTCCCAGGTCTGTATCCCGGAGCAGTCTCATCTCTACAATCTCACCGCACCCCATCAGCAGGTCCCCTAGATCCTCCTTGCTTAGATTAGTTGGTAGTCCAGTCAGTTCTAACACATTGGGACCTTCAAGAACCTAGGCACACAATGAAAGAGTATTATATGAACATTTGAAGCACGTTTAAGACTCTGGGAAGATTTTAGTGATAGCTAATTGGTTTAGAGCCTTTCGAGGGGAGTCCAATCGACTCTTACACATTTGTTACTTCAGGAGTCTAAATTGAAAATTGGAAATAGATGGTAATTTTTATCCAACTCTGACATATTGGGATCTTTAAAGGCTTTGACATAAGATGAAAGTGTATAAAAAAGCTTTAAAAAGATGTGACATGACAATGTAAGTAAAAGGTTACATTTAACTGCGGTTTAGAACCAATGCATCTTATACAAACAAGCAACTTTTTCCAATAGTGGTAAATTAATGGTGTTTACAAATGAATGATAAGGAATGCAATTGTTTCAGTCTGCCTGGCAAGTAAAAAAAATTACCCTTTGAAGGGGTATTCGAACCTGTGAGCTGTTTTCATTGGATGATCTTGTACTGTGCTGTGTCGTTGGAGGTTCATAGCTTGTTGTATCCACATCAGCATCGCATGACGACCTCTTCCCTCTCCTTTCACCAGTACCATCGCTAAACGACACACCGTCATCCCCAGAACTTTGACATTTTCCTTTTGTTATAAGACCTCTAGCTCTTCTCCTCAGGTTCTCATCTAACGAGCCTCCGGCGGACGACTTGAACGGCATCCCCTTCATCACCTTGGACATCATGTCAGGGAAGTCCTTGTCATTCCTGAGGTCAAAGTTCGGTGCGGACCTGATGGACGAGCCAGAGGAGTCGTACTGCGCATTAAAGTTTGTCTCGATTTCGAACTGAGACTGCCGCCCCAAGAACATCTGCATCAAACGGGCCTTCCCTTCTTCCACATCTCCGTTTCCTGAGAAAGAATATATATAATGTCATCCCACACTACTAAGTAATTCATTTTGCTGCAACAGGTTTCATGGTATTAATATATTAATCAAACTTCTGGATATTAAATCAGTACATAAAGAAGTGATGAGGATGACGGTAAAGTGGTAGCTCCATCCAGCAATGAATTCCCAATAACGGAAGTGTAGTGCCCACAGTCTTGATATCATAAGCCTATTAATGATTTCTATTTGTCATTACAGAAAAATGTTGAAGTTCACAATTACCGGTATGAAGGTAAGAATCAACTCTTTAAATACACAAATAAATTCTTGGCAGATTGGGCATTCTTCAAAAATTCACTTTTGGAGACTGAGAGGAGATTTTATCAGTGCAAAATGTGAAATTCTAGCACAATTTCTTCAAAGGTGAGCACAACTTTGATCCCAGCTCCACACATTAAACATTTTGTAACCATGATGATAGTTTTTGGATTTAAATGCTGACTGCCTATTTTTTTTCATTTACAGTGATTTAACAGAAACTAAAATATATTCCTCACTGGATATGATTCCTGTGAATATTTGCTGTCATCCTTCTCTTGCAAAATACCAACTGCTACACCAAACCAAACAGAAAAATTAAATCCTTCATGCAGTGTATGCGATGTCTACTGGTGCGATTACAAATCTTTAAAAGAAAATATGATAAACCTAAAATAAATATAAACTTGGAAAGATCAAGAAGAGCAATGGACATTTTTTCTTTTTTCTTTTTGAAAAAATTCACCCACATGAAAAATGACCTTTGATTATTATAAGCCTAATGAACAGAGAAAAAGAGAGAACGACGTAAATATTCATAAATGAATGACACACGCCATAAAAACTAAAACAACAGCAAGTATTAAAAGCAGTGATATTTTCCCCATGTTTAGTAGTCTGATCACTCTGATGTTGGCACTTTGAATTAGATTGAAGTGGGGGTGCTCACCATTATTAGGTAATCCAATACGTCCAAGTTCTTTGGCCTGCAATACACTGGGTTTGGTCTTCTGGAAACCATCTACTACCACCCTCCCTCTGCCTCTGCCTCTCTGTTGGGAACGGGGCACTCGCTCGGGTAGTGTAGAACTTCTTCCACTTCCTCTTTTAGGCTTAGGGGCACCATTAACAGGCCGAGAAGACTGAGGGTTCCCTATATCATGGGTGGCTTTCCGCTTTCGCTCCAGCTGTGTATAGATGAGGGAGGAAAGAGATGGTCAGTAAGAGAGACAGAGAGAGGGATAAAGAGAGATACACACTGTATACAGATAAACATAGAAAGAGACAAACAGAAAGAGAGAAAGGAAAAGTAATAAAAGAAAGCATAACATTCATAACACATGGGCTTATATACAGAAACTTAAATGTGCAGTGAGAAGGCGACTTGTTAAACTTGCCAAGGTGCCATGTTCAAGTTGAGAAGGGGAGTTGCCGAAAGTTGTCAAGGCATCATGTTCAAATAAAAAAGCGAGAAGGTGACTTTAACAACCTGTTTAAGTCAAGAAGGCGATTTGTTAAAACTCACCGTCTCACCATCTTGACTTTAATACCAAGGAATCTTGGTGAATTTCAGCATCTCGCCTTTTGGGACTTACAACGCGCCCTGGTATTTTTAACAAGTCACCTCCTGTATTCTTGTCTAAAACATGGTGCCTTGGTGTCTTTAAACATTCTTAACAGCTCGCCTTCCTAGCCTGAACTCATCTTCTCTGACTTAACAACGCGCCCTGCTAGTTTTAACAAGTCACCATCTTGCATTCTTGTCTAAAACGTGGTGCCTTGGTGTCTTTAAACATGTTTAATCCCTAGCCTTCTTGGCCAAAACAAGTCACCTTCTTGCTGCACGTTTAAGCTTCCATACTAATACCACAACATTAAACACAGCAGTGCTGTCTCTCCTATATTGATCGTCTTTTCTTTGTTCTAAAAATCCTTTTATTAAGAATTCAACAGGGCTGAAACAGCATTATCATTTAATGCCTGAAAAGGAAGAATACAGAGTAACCAGTAATGCATTAACCCCCCCCCCCCCCCACAACAAGTAATGTAAGTAACCAACCTGGTCGTAGTAGGCCTGTGGAAGGGGAATGTCCAATGGGTTGATAGCTCTCCTTACACCTCGGCCAATCGATGGAACAAACATAGGGGGCGTTGCATATAAAGGAGCAGGTGACCTTTCTTCGGATGGGACATCAAAGACACAATCCATGAAGATTTCTTCCTCTAAGTCCAACAGGTCCATTTCTGCGTCTTGTTTCTCAATGCTCACCTCTTTTGCTGATTGGCATTTCATACTTCTAGTTGAGAGTAGATGTTGGTTTTATCTAGAGTTGACAAGATATAATAAGAACTGTTGGCATTTGTACATGCATGGGCCTTGAATTATGTCTTCTTTAAAATGAGCAGTTCTAAAGTAAATCTAGATAAACATACATGTATTTTGTTTTTTGTTACTATTAGATGAGGGCCAAGTCAAAGGGAAAACAATCTCCTTCTAAAGTGACAAGTGCTGCAGTGTATACGGGCAGCAGGGCTGCGTCTCAAGAAACCGTCATAAATACAAGTTCAGTGACATCCTATTGAAATTTGAAAAGTCAAAAAGTCAAATATACTGTGACAATCATGAAAAAGGGCAATTTGGTTATGCATCATGAATTTGCCCCTTTTTCATGGTCATTCCATCCATGCCTATCGTCTTCTTCTTCTCCTCCTCTTCTATCCACTTCTTCTATTTCCAGGCTTCATCAATTGTTCAAATAATGGTCATGAGGTCAATACGCATAATTAATAGCATTGACTCTCTTAGACAGAAATAACCGTCTGATATGGGTCATTTCTTTAATAAAACTGACATTTGTTGACATATGTATAGGCGGTCAGAGGAGCCAGATGCAATCTCAGCGGAACAACCATCGATCAGAGACTGAAGCTTTCGGTCTATGACTGTCTATGCTTTGCTTGATTGAACCTGCTCTTTCTTTCGGAGTCAGGCCAACTCGGACTTCGGGCGAACTCGGCCTCGCTGTAAAAACGGTTAGTTTTTGCAGGTTAAGGGTTAGGTTTAGCGTTAGGGTTAGGTTTAGGGTTAGGGTAAAATTACAAACAAATGACTGTTTTTACAGCGAGACCGTGTTCGCCCGAAGTCCGAGTTAGCCCGGATTCGCTCTTTCATATGCAGATATGACACCTCATTTATTGAGCATCACCTTCAGGATCACAATAAAGGTTTGAATTTCGATTTGGTAATAACATCATTGACCAATTTTGTATGATCGCGCAATACATGTAGACTGCATAGGGATGCATGCGTGCAATCTCTACGGGAAGGATTTTAGCACACAAAATCGAGTGCGCGATCAGACACCCTATACCTACATGAAATTGAATAAGTGGGACACACCAAGGTCGATTACTAACTCTGGAAAATCCCCAGTCTAATACATGCACAACCTCAGAAATAAATTCAACAACTACTATTTAATTGCTTAGTTTGAGCAACACTAAATTAAGCTAAATCGGCAAAGATAACTCACCTGATATAGCTCTATTTTGGAGCAACCCTGGTTTTTTTTATTCTCAGAGCTCAGAACACGGGCAGACTTAGAAGACCTTATATTCCAAGAGCTTCTACTTTATTGCGATCTGTCTAGCTAGCTGTGCATAAAGACAATTTACTCTGACTTAGTTACGTAGTACGCCCTGGCTGTCCGTTAGTATTGCAGTGAAATGATACAAGATGTGACATCCTTCAAAATAAAACACTACGGACCAGAACATACTATATTGGAGTTTTCAAAATTCACCGCATTAGGCCTAGTCTGAGGAATTATGTCTCCCTCCCCCCTAACTCTCTCTCTCTCTCTCTCTCTCACGCTCGCACACTATCTCTATTTTCTACTCCTTCCCCTTCCTCCCCTTCCTTCTAAACTCCCCCCCGGGCCCCTCTCTCTCGCTCTCGACTCTCGCAAAAGATTTTTTTTAAATAATAAATACAATCGATTTCGGTCTAATGTGGATTAAGCCCCTGCTTGAATTGGTTGGAACCAGTGGCGTACGCATGATTTCTTTGAGGAGGGTGTTTGAAAAGCACTAAGAGCAGTATTGTTTTTTTTTGCCCACGGAAACGTGAAAATCGCGCCGGTCGATATTTCGCTCAGTGGGAGGGGGGGGGGGGGGGGGGGGGGGGGTAGTGAGAGCACTAACAAAAATTGAGGGGGGTGGGGTTTAACCCCCAAACACCCCCCCCCCCCTGCGTACGCACCTGGTTCGAACAGAAGAAGAAAAATATTTATAAAGGATTTTTTTCTTCTTCAATAATATTGGCTCTCTCTATGTATAGGCAAGCACATGTATACGTATAGTGGTAGTAAAGATTTATTTCATATTTCTTGTGGAGAACTCGCAACTTTGGGTTTCACCCACAATACTCTATATTTATATCTATCGATGATAATCATGTTTAAATGGTAATATTTAACGGTGTTTACAAAAAAATCAAATGTGAACAAAAAAAAACAAATACATGTTTTTAAAGACAGATATCACGAATTTAATATTTCATCATAAAAATATCAAACAACAATGAAGTGAAGAAAATATTCTTTGAAGAGAAATACCATCATATTAAAGGAAAGTGAATATCAATCTGACGCATATTTGCTAAAAAGCTGTAATAACAATTGAAAGTATATTTGAAAGGTAATTATGTCGGTGCAATTTAGCTATATATTACAATCCTATATTATTCTTCTCTTTTTTTTATGTTTTTTTTCTCTCTCTCTCCATCAAAGCAGAATACGGTGAAAAATCGTAAAAGTCTATGATACAAACTCGAGCCCTCGTGATGCTACATAGAAACTAATTTCATCTGCAGGGGCGGATCGGTGGAGGGGGTTGCAGAAGTTTTGCCTGCATGATCATTTTTGGGCATTGGTTCCCCTTTTCATATTCGATAACCGTGCCCCCCCCCCTCTAAATCTTTGGGGAAGTGGGACTTGCTTTACAAAATCCCGGAGCCGCCCCTGAACGAAAAAATTAGCGGAATAATACCCTATATTTGAATTTGATCACACCACAGCCACCCCACAAGTATTCCATCTCCTCATCGAATAAGCGGCAGGGTTCAAATATCTGCAGGTACCCTGTGTCAAATTATCAATATTCAAGGCCATACCTACGCCCTCTGAGCATGAATTGATAATGATCTCATTTCCTTCAATACATTTTTGTTCACAATTACGGTCACAATATTTTTTCAACATTATTTTATGCATGCATCGCTTATACAATAATCATAATAACAATATATAATCATAGTAATGATGATACAGTAATGATACAGTAATGATGCTACTACTACTACTACTACTACTACTACTACTACTCCTTATACTACTACCACTACTGCTACTACTGCAACTAATATTTTTATTTACCAAGTCTCCTCAGCATCAATGCTATTCTCCTGAATCCTGAGGGCATTGCAATCATTATTACCCCAGCAATTGCCACTTTGCCAGGTACCCAATCTCAACCCATGGATTAAAAGTCAGGTGAATGGACGACTATGCCAATTATCACGAGTAATTGCACCAGGGCCCTATTTCATAAAACTTTTTATCAATAACAAATGCTAACTTTCTATGCCAAATTTGCTCTCAGCCAATCAGATGCCACGATTTCAGTATAGCTTAGCTTGTAACAGTTATTGATAGCAAGCTTCATAAAACAGGGCATGGTGACCCCACAATAATGTTGCTCCGGCGGCAATTATTATTATTGCTTCCAGCTTTACCTCGTTAAAAAGATAAGGTTAGTGTTATAGGGTTGCAATTAGGTTTTAGGGTATAGATTTTAGGATTGGAGTTAGGTATAGTGTTTGAAGCAGGGTTAAAGTTGGGAACTCAGATAGTGTAGAAATAAAATTTGACCGCGGAGCATTATTATCGTCGGAACATGATTGTGTAGTACGACCAAGCGCCTACCAATTTTTAATGATACATAATTATGTACATCACAATTCAGGTATTCACTGCAATATTGCGTTATTAACAAGGTGTGTTTCTGGCAGTGTTTTATATTTGTGTACGAATTGCATCTTAGCCAAATGATATACAAAAAACATGCTCTTATTACTATTTATTTACTATTGTTACAAAATATATACAATGCAATCAATTTTGAGAGATTTTGATGATTCAGTTTTTTTCTTTCAATGCATATAAAGAAGTTCAATTCGCAAATAATTCTAAGTCAGATGAATCTTTTTCAATCTTTATCAACTTGCCAGCAGTCTGTAATCCAATATTCAATTTCCCCTTCGCATACAAAGGACTCGATGCGAGAACCAACAGCGCAGCTAGGGAAGCAGCAAGTTACGGGACCACACTGTTACAGCTGACCTGAGATTGCGCTAAAGAGAATTTTGCGGTAGTGCTTCTATTACAGTATGGCTTTAACATTTTGGCGTTTGCAGTTTGTGGGTCGCTTGTAATCTTTATATGTAACGATTGTGATAAGCATGAAACACACAATGATAAAATGCCTAAATGATATATAGCGCGTAAATATATACAATTCCATTCATGAGCAGGTAGAGTGACGATCATACAGTGAGCAAGAAAAAAAGACATTCCTCGTCTAATTTGTTAAAAGCACAGCTAACACCTTAACAAAAGAGTCAGGCGGAATTAGTGAAGCCTTCATAGAAATATATCAATTTAAGTTTTGATGATTGATAATTAAAAGAAAAGTTTTTGATTTCCAGAAGGCCTTAAGTTTGTTCTCAAAACTCTGTACAATGTACATATTGAGCGTCAAAGACCGCGCGAGTCGCTGACACAGTCCTATGTCAGTTAACGCCTCGTGTTCAACCGGCCTCAGTCACTTGTTATATACTGACGTTGTTATTGATGCGTAATTCTGGTTCCCTCAACACTGTCTTTAGCTTCACCCAGAAATCATTTCTCTGAACGCCTGGTTCCATGGGCCACTTCAGGTAGGTGCGCTTCATCATCAGCTTGTGCAGCTTGTAGTACTTGGTGATCTTATTCTCCGGGATCTCACCGAGGGCGATGATGATGAGGACGTCGCGGTCGATCAGGTTCGCCATCGCGAACTCTCGCTCCATCTTGCACCAGTGGCTGTCGAGGTAGTTGGCCGAGAGGATACAGAGGGTGAAACGGCTACTGTCAACGGCTTCTATGATGCTGTCTAGAATCTTCCTGCCCAGGATGAAGTCGCGCTCGTGGAGACACAGACGGAGACCACTGTCGCCTTCTAGGTGGCGAACCAGTTCATTATTGACCTAGCAAGGTGAGCAAAAAAGAATAGGAAAACGTATTAAAAGAAGGTATTCATACTTTTGTAATATCATCCAAGTAACATTATGATCAGAAAAGGACAAGTTTCCTTCATGGTTTTCGTACAAACTTATTTTTGATTATCAATTACTTGCACACAGTAATAAAGTACGACATGTACGCTGTGATTAAATTTCTTTGTATTATTTTGTTGGTATGAAACTTGTTGGTACATAGTCTCTTCAAGTTTAGTGTTATAAGCGGTAATTACACGGTACACATTTTATTTTCATTGAGAAAGGAGGAATAAAGTGAACCTTTGGGGAGGGGGGGGGGGGGTATAACATTCTTACCCAGTCTTCATCTTTGTGACTGAAAGATACGAACGCGTCGTACAGAAATGGCAAATCCTCTCCCTTGATACGCTGGTACTTCCTTCTCCTCGCATTGACCAGGTTGAAGCAGTAGTTGATGTGAAACCTGAACTTGACGGCAAGAACGACGGTGACGAACACCATACAGGATCCGACCCCGATGAGGATCCAGGTGTACAGAGGTAGTCGATGATCACAGTTGAGTGTCTCGGGATGGAAATCAATGACGAGTTTTCCTCGCATGTCGGGTGGGGACGAGCATATCATGTGGCTGTTGTCATCGACATACACCTTGGTCACATCGAGCCATTCCCTGAACCACTGAAGGTCACATCCACAGGAAAACGGGTTCCCGGAGACTGTCAGGGCCTTCAGAGTTCCAAGCACGGGTTCCAGGAGCGTCTGGTTGATCAGGTTTATCTGATTGTGTCCCAGATCCAAAGTGGTCAGAGGCAGATCATCAATAATGTTGTCCTGAAGGTGCGAAATTTTATTGTGACATAGGAGGAGGGCTTTCAGCTCTGGAAGATTACTTAACGAATTGTTCGGGATGTTCTGAAATCCATTGTAACAGAGATTCAAGTATTTCAGCCGTCGAAGTGATTTCAGGAATGGGACATGGATAGTCTCGTTCCACATGTTGTAGAGATTATTGTGTTGGAGGTACATTGTCACGAGGTTCCCCAAGCTCGAAAATGTATCTACGTGAAGAGCAGCCATGTTGTTGTTGCTCAAGTCAAGGTTCTTAAGGCCAGATAATTTATCAAACGGAGATGGCACAACAGTTATATTTTTTAGGTTTGCTAGATTGAGATATAACGTTTGAAGACTTTGTAAAAATCGGAACGCATCAGGTGAGAGTGATATATTAGTATTCACCCCAAGATCAAGAACTTCTAGCGAATCAAGGCCTTTGAATTCCTCACCAACGAAGTTCTGCTTAATCTTATTATTGGACAGTTTTAAGTAGAGAAGTTTCGATAGGCCACGGAAGCCACCTGAAGCAGATATATTGTTTATCTTATTGTAATTCAAGTAGAGTGTGTCCAGGTTGGTGTTGGATAAAGCAGAAAACATTCCATCCCTAACAGTTGCGATTTGGTTACTGCTAAGATCAACAGTTTCTACCAGATGCAGACCAGAAAATGCCGTAGCGCCGATGGTGGTAACGAGACTGCTCTGAATAATCAGTGATGTAACATTTGATAGACCCCAAAACTCAGAATTCAAGGAAGTGATGTTATTAAACGAAATATCGAGCTTTTCCAGCGTTGAATTGCGCAAGTCTTTAAACTTGTCGATGTCCTGTGTTCCCAAATCGATTTCTTTGAGATACAGAGTATGAACTAGTTGGTCGGATATAGCCTCCGATAGAGCAGGTATAGCAACGGGGTCAAGCCCCTTGGAAAAGTCCAGTTCAGCAACTGACGCAATAGGATGAAAAACGCCACTTTCGATATCAGCAACCTGATTTTCCGTCATATCTAGAAAGCTGAGCTTACAATCCAGTAATGATTTGAAATCTGCGTTCTGTAATGATTTGATTTGGTTCTTCCCGAGATGCAATTCTTGAAGGGCGGGAAAAGTGGCATCCGGTGTGAAACCCGCAGACTGCAGACGATTCGATGAAAAGTTTAACACACGCAAACTAAGCAGTCCGTTCAGAGCTACGGGCAATGAAGTGAAGCCATTGTTCATGTACGATAAGTCAAGAACCTCTAAACCTTGTACATGCTCGAAGACATCATTGGGAAGCTTTCCGATCTGATTATGATGGAGACTGAGGTTCCGTAGCTTCTCCTGATCTTTGAAGAAGACCGACCGAAGCTTCGAGATGCTGTTGTGGTGGAGCTCCAGCGTGACTAAATTGACAAGACCGTGGAAGGACTCGTTAGTGATCACACGGATGGAGTTGTACGACAGGAGAAGTGTCTCAACGGTCGCTGGAAAGCCAGTTGGTATGGTCCTCAAATCCCTATGGCGACAATCAACAAAGGTGTCGTTGACGATATTGCATTCCTTCGGGAGAGGCTTGACTCCTGCGGTAGGTGACCCGTCGGTGTTTTGTGGAAGTAGAACTACACCCAGGCTCAAGAAGACAACGAAGTACATCATCGCGAACTTCATGTTTTCAAAGTTACTGCTTGACTTATACCTGCAAGTTTAAAGAGAATAATAGAAAAGATGAAATTGTTTTTCTTTAAAATTTTAAACAAAATTCAAAGAAAATCGATAATTCCTCTTCAAAATTAGGTCTCCACCGCTCATTTTCATCTATCCTCGAAGCGGTAATGGTAATAGAAGTGAAGACAAGAGTCTGGAGGATGAATAACGAGCGTCCTTCATAATTATATCCAAAGACACTTGTTCAAGGAAGTAAGAAAAAACATCGATTCGATTCAGATAAACTGACATTCTAATTTGTTGTGGGTACATTGTACAAGTTTTACCTTATCCTAATTCTGCAAAAAGTTTGTCTTCTTACGCTGCACGATCAGTCACATGTCATTTTTCGTCTTAAAATGAACTTCTCATTCTCCTGCGGCATCCTAAGCATTTAATTATCTATAAAATATCATGATTACCATTTCACGAATTAAACGATGCTATTTAAAATCATGTCCTTGTCGTAAGTACCTATTGTTCTCAAATTATAAGATACTTGAATGTGGATTGGAAAGCAAGCATGGTAGTTTAAAAAATACCTGGATGTATGGAATGAATAAAGGAAGAAATTGATACATACTTGGCTTCAACAACTTCCTTGTTTAAATAAATAATTAAAGGCATTACATTTCTCTGATTATTTATCCTCAAGCTAAATTAAGTTACACGCTTAATTCTTCCCTGCGGGCTTGAGTGTGGGAAAATAATATATAGCTTGAAAGAATAATACAGTCCATGATTAGAGGCTACAGAGACTTGGTTCTTGAGAAAGATTGGGAATATCTCATGGACAGAAAAGTTAGTGTTCAGAATAGCCAGAGTAAAACCATCTCTCATCAACACAATAAGAAACAGACAAATACAATTTGTTGGTCACTTTTACAGTAAAGATAATCTAGACAAACCAACAATAATAACAGGGACGATTGCTGGAAAGAGAAGCAGGGGGAAGGCAATGCCTTACATAATTATTTGCAAAGCCTGACGATTGTTTTAAAGTTCCCTCGTCTAAAACCTTTGCGTTTCAGATATCTTCCCAGAAAAGTTAGACAATCATGGATAGGTTCATTGATTTTCTTAAGCAACCAATTCATCCGGCTTTAACCAATTATTATTCATTTTCAAGTCCTTAATCTGAAATTTTGAAAGACATTAAGGACAGCGAACAAACTATTCTCTGTTGAATTACATGTTAAAAAATAAACTAACCGATATATTTTAATTGTTTGAGCCGGGGGTCTACACATCATGACTTTGTGGATCGTGGAAATACGCCTCACCAAATCATAAATCCCTTTCAAGTTCTCAATCTAAAATCTCTTTGTCCAAGAGTTGACTTACACGTTGGAAATAAAACTAAATGACAGTCTTTAAAAATGATCTATGGCGGGAGTCTGCAATTCCTGAATTTCCGGATAGACACATTTGTCATTGCGTTTCACTGGTCTTGCGGGTCATATCAAAATAAGGAGAGTATCTTTAATCTGGGAAGGTGAAAGTGTAACTTCCCCCTTGAAACTTCCCTACTTTCCGGTGTTCTGTCATCAAGTTTGATCATCGGTTTCTGTCTGAAAGTGGAGGGCTACTTTGCTACTCACCTTTACTTTCAGTTGAAGGACATACTTAGTCTCAAGAGCTCTAAGGACTTAATTATCATATGATACACTTTCGCTTTCTCTTTTCCTCTGGCTCCCAATCCCCATACAACCCCCCCCCCCCCCCCCTCTTCCCCGAACGAACTAGCTTACTTCCAATAATGCGGGGAAAAGTTCACCAGTATCATCAGTAGATTGGGAATAACTTTAGAAGAAAATGATACAAAATTTGCCAAATTTGGTTGAGTTGAGTACTTTTTAATTTTTATTATATATATATATTTTTTTTAATTCTAGACCTCCACTAGCTTTAACAAAAATACTCCTTACAGAGAAATTGTGTATTGAGCTCATGGCAAGTAATAAACTTCAGATTTAACGCGAACACAACATTCCACTTACATTTCTTCATGTCTCTTTAATGACTTGTTAAACACAGACTTGATGAATTGGAAATTTTTTTTTATCTTGAGTAACAACTGCCCCTCAAAACAAGATCACACTGAATCTTGCGATCTTGGGCCATCACGGTAAAAAAAAAAGTACGATTGAAAATTTATTGTTTGATGTTATACAAGTTACATGACCTTGATACCTTGATGACATTACCATGAGATTCCCCTATAGTATTACTGGAGAAGCCTATAGCAGTGGCGTATCCCGAAAATGATCAGTAGGGGAACAGAATCTACGGGGGAGGGGTAGAGCGAAAATACATGTGATGCATAAATCAGGAGCGGACCCAGGATTTGTTTTAAAGGGACATAATTTTGAAAACTTCCGTGACTGGCAAGAACAAAACAAAAAGTGTAATTTATAAATGCCAGTTTAGGGTCACAAACCCGTGTGCCCCTTCGTGTCCGCCATATAGGATACGCACATTTCACGATACACCACTCCAATATTTTTTATTATCATTTTATTACTGAGTTACTCGTCGATTTGTAATCGAAATACATTGAGTGCTCTTATAGTTGTTGTTTCTGAGGTCCAATCTCTTTTTGTTCCGCGCGTATACGGCAATGTAGCATAAAACACGAAAACTGTTCTATAAATTATTTCATGCAACTAGAAATAGTTGAATTTGGATCAAGCGGTTTTGGTCACGACGATTAGGCATGTCTCATGACTTGTTTTTTCAACATGTTCAATGTTTGTGAAAAATATACTATATTTATTTCATTTCAATGGCTATAAAAAGACACAGTTATTCCCTTTTCACATGATTTCCTGGTTTTTTTCCCGCTTAATGATGGTGTATATTGATAGTGATATCTCAAATTACTATGATAATGATTGCCATTGTTCGAGTTTCATAATATACAAAAAACAAGTGCCGCGTATTCTATAGGCCTGGATAATATCAATATCATGTAGGTGTAGATAACGACATAATAATATTAATAATGATGATGATAATAATAATAATAGTAATAATAACAATAATGTCTAAAATTAGACAACAAACCTAAGATAAAATTAATTTTACCATGTAACCTCAACGCATGTTCATTTTCCAACAATAATTACAGAGATTTCTTTAGACAAATATAACTGATATCAATAAAAACACATGGAACTACACATAATACAATGCAACTAGGTTTGTGCACCATCTCACCAAATGATAGACCATGAGCACATTTTAAGATTGCTGTAATCAGCTTAAAGAAACATGCGCTTTGGCCCTAATAATAACAATACAAAACATAATTTTATTAATAGTCGTATGTTGGTTCAAGATCTAAAAAGTATACAAGTTAATATTACGCAAATACTACATGTAGTACCTGATAAGATTGTTCGACTAGTTATCTAAAAAAAATCATGTGGATATTCAAAGATAATGTAAATAAATGAGTAACAGATGCAAGTCATGTAAACCTGATTCCCATAATAGAAATGAATGGTGTGGTATAATTTTGCGTAAAAATCAATATCAACCACTGGATTTTATCACCTTGCCTGTCTAAGCATGGAACCTACCATAAGTGGTAGGGTCCATGGTATTAGAAATCATCTGTTCCTTGTGTAGAATATAATGCACATGTTTAAAGTGAATAACGAGTTGTTATGCATAATTATATTGGAACCGCATGGCAACAAATAACAATAATATCCAGCCGCACCACCCCCAATCAGATCCCCACCCCTCATCCTCTCTGCTCATCTTCTTCCTACTCCTCTTCTTCTTTTTCTCAGTCTTCCTCCTCCTCCCCCTCCTCCTCCTGGTCATCTCAGTCTTCACCTCCTCCTCCTCCTACTCTTCTTCTTCTCGTCGTCGTCGTAATGATCTCCTATTCTTTTTCTTCTCCTTTCTCCTCTCCTCTCTTTCCCTCATGATCTAGCTCTCTAAATCCTTCTCTTTAACTGCATAATACTGGTTACCAATGCCGTGAATACATCCCTATACTTAGTTTACATATTTTCCTTAATTACGTTAATTAGCAATGCAGACTGACATATCCGCAATCCTTCCTAGAACAGTCATGTCTACCTTAAATCGAAACCAATTTTAATAATTATTACCAGTAATTGCGGATATTGCTTACCTCGGAAACCATTCAACTTCCTTCTCTTCTGACTACTGTCAAGTCGTCTGTCACTTCCATAAACATGTAAATACAGCACGTTTTCAGCGATCTGTACCTGGATATCGAGTATCAGTTGGAGAAATTTGTTTCATTTGCCGTCTGCTTTGAAATGTTTGCCGTTATATTTATTAGGACTTCAACACAGGCGAATACAGGCGAATAGAAGTGATATAGAATAACACAACGTAATCAATACAGAAGTGTTCTGCTATATGCGCGTGCGCTTCGTGGGAACACAGTGCATTGCACATAAACCCCTTGTAATAGTGAGAGTCATTTTACGCTTTCGCAATGGATGCTGCATGCACTGTGTGTGAACAGGTGAACAGCTTGAACGCGGGGAATCCCCACTAACCTATGACCTCGCCCGTTCATTGACTGTTCGCCGTCTTCCTGTGACTGGTGCATGATTAGGGAAGGTGCAGTCAGCTCAGACGTTCAGCAAAATTCTATTTTTAATGATTACAAAATGGTGGTAGGTTCTCTGTTAATGCATGACCGCCATTCAATTTAGCAAGTCAAGCTTGATGGGATGATTCCAAATCATACACGTCAGCCTATGAGGTGCTTGCGACAACCAGACAAATGTTTAATCTAAGAAAGCCACTTTGATTTGAAATTAAACTGATACAAAGCATCATGCACATTTACCTGTGCTTTTCCATCATTTTAAAAATACTGTTCACACATTTTCTAACATCCA
>JAVYIG010001845.1:80000-293575 GCA_035222895.1 Strongylocentrotus droebachiensis
TTATCCCCCCCCCCCCCCCCACTTTGGACTGATATTTCTTAGTTTTGAATGCTTTAAATTCATGTTTTTTGTTTTAATTCATTAAACTTTTTTTTTCTAAAAATCGATAGAATTGTTTTTCTTCTTCAAGAAGCCGACCGTAGATTTCAAGATTTTTGGGTAGGTCGCGAAGGGCAATACAACAACTTTTTAAAAACGCCTAACCGTAGTTATATACTGCTTGTTTCCCCCGAATTTATGTGATTATTTCAAAGCATTTCCCGGGCCCTTCAAGGAATGATTTATGAAGATCAGCAAAATCATACTTAAAAGAAAATGTAAGAGAGTAAGATTACAAAAATTAAAAAAATTGACATTCACCGGTTATTTTATTAATTTTCCCCAAATATTTTCTCATATAGGCCTATATTTTCCTTATAGACAACAAAAACAAATTACGGAAAAGACGTTTTGTGTATCATGGAGCTAAGATCTGGAACATTTGCAAAAGAAAATAACAAATTGTGTACCTCAGTTTCATTTGAAACGTTTCCCGACAAATGCAAGTTTTCCGCCATCACTAACGGGATCTATAAAGCTAATTACTTAAATATCTAGTAAATTACCCCCCCCCCTCTTTTCCGCCCTTCTCACCCTACCCCCTACATTGGTGTGTGTATACTTGTGTATATATTATATTCCTTTGTATATTTCTCTTTGATTCTCTGATTTTGATACTTACGTTATGTTTCTTGATTTTTATGTTGTATATTCATGTCTTGGTCTATCTGTGATTATATTCATGTTGTTTTAAATGTGAGTGGATCTTTATGAAGAAAAATCTGATCTGGGGCATGTTGAACTAAAGTTTGAAACACTATACTTAGTCGAAATATCTCTCTCTCTCTCTCTCGCTCTCTCTCGCTCTCTCTCTCTCTCTCTTTATCTTTTTCATTTTTTGCTTCTCACTGTGTATGTAACTTAGCTAGTCTTGGGCGAGAGAAGAGAAATTTCTATAACCATTTTTGGTTTGAGGATGTGTTTTCACCTGATATGTACACACAATGAAATAATCTGGAGGCTTCCTATTTTCAAGTGTATACTTTTTGTTGTCCTACTTTTCTTCCTAAAATGTAACTATTTACGAATGTACAATCTAATGTTTTATTTGATGTTCAAGAATAAATGATTTGAATTGAATTGAATTGAATTGAAGACAGCGAATATCTTTTACTGCTTTGTAGTCTGATAATCCATTTAATACTTGTTCTTTTACGTAGCAACCGTCGCCTGCTCCTACGGATCTTATCGAAGCCTTCAAAGCTGAGATCAAATCAAGCATTAAAAACAATGCTTCACAACTCTTGATGATCATTACATCCGGGATGTACGTTGTCACGACGAACCCTGAAGACGGCGCAGCGTACTTTATACCCCTCGTCTTTAGTATCTTAGTTTTCATCAACGTCATTATCCTGCTTGTCTTGATAGTAGTCCGAAAAAAGGTATAATGTTTTCATTTAGTAGTAAAACTAAAAAAATATTCCTATGTTATCGGTATGATAAAACACGACATAGATTAAAGCAATAATTACAATAACGATGCCATTAAAGGTTGATAGTAGTAGTAGTAGTAGTAGTAGTAGTAGTAGTAGTAGTAGTAGTAGTAGTAGAAGTAGTAGAAGTAGTAGTAGTAGTAGTAGTAGTAGTAGTAGTAGTAGTAGTACATACTACAAATCAATATGATAATAATAATGATAATGGTAACAAATTATAATGATGATAAGAATGATAACAATAATGATAAAACAACAATAATGATAATTATCATGTTCGGCAACTTTTTCCCGAACATTTTTTAACACTTTATAAAATGTACATTGTAATTGTATTTCGAAACTACTCTTGCATTCAAGGAGCATGAACAAATCTGATAAGACAACTACTACTTCTACGGTGATGATGATGATGATGATGATAATAATAATGATAATAATAATAATAATGATAACAGTAATAATCTATGTTTTTCAAACCCCTTTATTTAATTCTTTTTATGCTCAGGCTTTTAAAACAACGGATGGACAATGCCCGGCCAGGACAATGGAGAAGGCAAAGAAACTGCAGAAGGTCTACCGCGGACTCAGTATCTCACTAATTGTTCTTCAGGTTCTCTTCACGATTGTGACCGGGTTTAGTGTAAGCGGAGTCATGGATGAGGATCATAAAAATGATACATCAACGGTCACCATAGCAACAAGCACAACTGGCAAGTACGTCGTGAATACCACTTCAGGATGATGTAAACCTTGCAGAGTTATTTACTTAGCAAAATACCTAGAATTTGTATTGATTTATATTTTGTACCTCTTATTCTATACAAAAAAAGGTATGAAACTTCGAGGTTTCAGCGAAGTAAAAAAAGGAGTTCAGTCTCCCTGTGTATCCGTGTGACAGCATAAAATGGTACCCTGAAAATGGTTTTGTACCGTCGCCAGAATGAAATGACGCCATCACGAGAAAAAACAGAGCGACTCTCCACTCCATTCTTCCCTTTTTATTACACCTTTCATGACCTTTCTGCTCTAGATAAAAAAATTATCTTGTAACATTTTTGTGTACTTATTAGAGGGGTGTATGATACAACCCACTTCTGATGAAAAATCGGATCAATGATCAATGACAAACAAAACACACAAAAAATGGCCGCGCGAATCTTGTAGGCCTTTGGCAAGAAATAACCCGCACAAGATCAGCCTGGCGACCTTAATATGGTGACGGTACAAATCCACTATATAGCAAGAAATCGTATATGCTGTCTAATTGGCCATTATTGCTGCGAGAATCTTATCATGACACATTTTGATTCCAATTTTGAATGATTTTTTGCCTTAAGAAATGCACTGACATTATACCTCTTACAATAGTGATTCCAGTCGGACTGTCACGACTGATTGTGCCTTAAACCATTAGCAGCTAAGTGTCATCTTTTAGTGACTCTTTGTGTAAACAATTCGATTATGAATGCTCTGAATTACAAACTTAAGCAAAAAGTGCGAGAATAATTGGACACAAATTCAGTCCATTTATGTAGCTGTCCATTATGCCGTTTATGAATAACAGAGATTTAATCAAAAGCAATAATTGAAGTCTCTAAATTGGCAAAGCAGGGTTAGAATTATAACCACTATACTTTCATGTATAAATTTGCAATTTCTTGTTGAATTGTTGTAATTTTCATTCACAATAATTGATTTAATATACATTTTTTTAAAACTATGACACCTTTTACTGCCTTTGATCACATTCGTAACAGCATTATTACAGTAGACCTAACATTATCAAATTTCATCAGTTATTCAATATAAATTCTGTTAAACAGTTAAAGAAACTTTTTAAATTTTGTAAATTAATCATTTCCGTCGAACTTTAGATAAAATACAAGAAGTTTTCTTTTTTTCTCTCAAAGCAATAGACCCTTGGCATCTACATGCACATGTATATATCTATATATTTCATATGTTATACATATTTATTTTGTAGCGTAGTATACATGCTGTTAGCATGGAAAGTATCCTATTTAGAGTTTATAGTTTTACATAAATTTTTGTCGTTGCTGTTGTTGTTGAAATCTTGCTATCAAGTTATTGTGTGTTGTTTGCTGCCAAAAACCTTTCTTTTGTAAGATTTTTTTTACTGCCTAAGTTGTAAAATATCTTTGTACCATTTATCTGTATTTCAACCTGTCATCCAAACAAAAACTTTCATCAATTTGAGGAGGAAAAGCTGACTCATTCATACTTTCAGAATACTCCAAACTGCTATATGGATTAACATTCTGCCTTTGTAACCTTAAGTTATCTGCCTTTATACATTGACACTGCGTCCCTCTTTAAATAGTATATTTGTAAAGCGCTTAGAGACATTTGTATTAAGCGCTATATTAAAATTAAATATTATTATTATTAAATACACTGTATTCTATATGTACTTAAATGCAAATGCTATTCTTATCAGATTTTGTCAAATGTAAATATAGCACCGATTCCTGCCTAAATGTAAATCGTATGGTTACAAACATGGAACCAAAAAGGATGTTTAATAGATATTTAATAGTCGCTTAATTTTGTATCTAATGTACACACTGCCTGTGGATATAAATTGTATATAATAATAATGATAATAACAATAATGGACAATTTGCTATTTTCTGATTTTTTGTATTTTTCTTCTTCAGAATAACATATCATTTGAACAGCATTTTCTTTGGGGAATTTGCAAAAAAACAATTTATGTAGCGGGCTAATAAAGGTTGATCATTGTAAAGTACTGCTTTTTCTTACTCTATTCAGGCAATCGCATTTATTACTGTAAATGATCGTATTTGTGCTACTAATTGAATAAATGCCAAATTTTTCAAATATGTATGATCATGCCTTGAATATTTACACTTCTATGTGTATGTGTGTGTGGGAGGGGTTTGTAGAAGGGTATGAGGAGTGGGGTGGGTGTGTGTGTGTGGGAGGGGTTTGTGGAAGGGTATGATCCAATTTGGGGTATTCTGAGGGGGCTAGGAACAGTGTGTGGTGGAAGTGTGGTCGGGTGGTGTGTGTGTCGCATGGTGGGGAGGGGGGGGGGGGGGGGGGGGGATAGTAGTGTGTTTGGTTGGATGGGGTTATTTGTTTTATGTTACAACTGATTTCATTTTTGTTTTCATCAATTGTACAATAATTTATGTAATTTAAATGTTTTGAATTCATGTCAAGGAAAAACAACTGTACTTTATTTCAAAAATTAATTTGTATTGTTTGGAATAAATAAAAAAAGACTATTGAAACAAAAATGAGGGGTGGGTGGGCGCGCGTGTGTGCATAGGCGCCGGAAGTGGGGGGGGGGGGGGGCAGGGGGGCAGTTGCCCCCCCAATCAAAAAAGTGGGGGGGGGCAAAACGCATTTTTGCCCCCCCAAAACGCCCCCCCCCCCCCTCAAAAAAAAAAAAAAAAAAGCAGTAAAGGAGTAAAGATGGTTTGTATTTTTAACCCAAAAGAACATAACAATAATAAAAACCTGAATTAAATGACGTATAAAATTCTATTCAAAGAAAAGGAAAGTTAACAGGAATTAAATTTCCTAAACATTGCGCATGCTAACTGTATTTATCAATGGAGGTTTTTATAATAGCGCGCGCATATCGTGGACATATTGTGAGAGAATGGGAAAACGTGTCTGTTTTTTGTTATAGGGGTGAGAAACTCATGAGCCCCTGAACGCTGGCGTACTGATGGGGGGGGGGGGGGGTTAATTTTTATTCGATACCAGTGATTTACAAATGTTGCTGGAATGACATGATTTTCCGGTATTTTTTCTCATTTTTTTTTAAAGTCATACCTTTTTATGCGTTTGTTGGAAATTAGAAATTCCCAAATCTACAGTCGGGCAAAAAATATGATTATTTATAAGCCTGTATGTCAGGGTCTCCAGAACGGCCGGGCTCGGGGGCTCGAGCCCCCCTCACTTTTTGAAAAAGTTTGTTAAAGAGAAAAAAAAAAAAAGAGAGAGAGAAAAAATAAGTGACCTGCCAATGTCACAAAATAATAAGGTATCAAAATATGCTCATCTGACCGTAATTAAATGCCTAAAACCCCAGAGCTTACGGGGGCTCCGCCCCCGGACCCCACCAAGGGCCCTAGGCGGTCCCCTGTATGCTCATCTGACCGTTATTAAATACCTAAAACCCCCGAGCTTCCGGGGGCTCTGCCCCCTGGACCCCACCAGGGGCCATAAGGCGGTGCCCTGGATGCTCATCTGACCGTAATTAAATGCCTAAAACCCATGAGCTTACGGGGGCTCCGCCCCGGACCCCACCAAGGGACCTAAGTCGGTCCCCTGTATGCTCATCTGACCGTTATTAAATACCTAAAAAACCCGAGCTTCCGGGGGCTCTGCTCCCTGGAATCTCCGCCAATTGGTGGTGGTGGTGATGCAGATTTTTCTTCTGCCCCCCCCCCCCCTCCAAACGTTTTTGCTCGTTACGTCACTGCCAATGGAAGGTGAGCCCCCTGGAATGTTTGCCCCCCCCCCCCAATCCCAAAATGCTTCCGGCGCGCCTGCGTGTGTGGGAGGGGTTTGTAGAAGGGTATGAGTGGTGGGGTGGGCGTGTGCGTGCATGGTTGGTAAGTGTGTGAGCGAGAGTACCTACAGAGTCATTGTTTTGATACATGGGACTCAATCATATAAAAGGTTCATCAGGTTAGTTTGAAAAATATTATATTCACCAACTATGTTGTGTAAATTTTCGTACACTAAAGGCCCGGTCAGACAGGGAGGACGCATGGGGAACGCACGGCCAGCGCATTGGAAATGTGCAATTTGGGCCAGTGCGTTGTCGTTCGCTAGGCGTGCGTCATCATTCGTTACTCGTTCGTCGAGCGCGCTGGACCAACGCTGGACCAGCGCTATGCATGCGTCGTCATTCGCTGTGTGCGTCGGGAATTTTTGAGCATGCTCAAAAACGTGCGCCGAGCTCGACGCATGAATATACACGCCAAAGGCACGCCAGACATGCGTCGGAGCGCGCTAGACCAGCGCCAGACATGCGTGGAGCGCGCTAGACCAGCGCCAGACAAACGCGGGGCACACGCCCTGTATACGCACAGCGCGCTAGCTACACGCTGTGCATTTTGTGTCAGCTCGCTAGCTTTTCCAAAATCATGACAAAAGTTAGGCACACGGCCTTTTCCGATTTCCAATGCGCTAGCCGTGCGTCGTAGAACGCGGTGCATGCGTGGACCATTCGTCCAGCGCGCTAGCAACACGCTGTGCATTCGTGGAAGTTGTTATCATGTGCGCTTTGGGTACGGTGTGTATGCGTACTGTATGCGCCCTGTATGCGCTCAGCGCGCTAGCAACACGCTATGCATTTGGTGTCAACAGTTGGGCGCACGACAACGCACTGGCCAAAATTGCAAATTTCCCATGCGCTGGCCGTGCGTTCCCCATGCGTCCTCCCTGTGTGACCGGGCCTTTACACGGGATCTTACTGGCTGTTCTTGCTTCAGTTTCACTACCTCTTCTTTACTAAGTCATGTCTGGGACGCGTCTTTATCAATTAAACGACGGTATTTGGAGTCTACGAAGCTGAATTTCGTGACCTTCGTCCTTCTGAAGAAGAAAATGTCTTAATTGAATTAAATTGAATTTATAATCTTCCGTAAAACATACAAATCAAATTACATTTCAACGATACCATAAATAACAATCTTTTGAATGTATACACGATATAATGATAATAGAAATCTTGACATAAAAAACTAAATGTAACTGACAGTGACACAGTTACCAGGGACGCGAACACCACAATCGCAACATTGTGTATGAACCAACTCGTCTGCCCCCAGCGGAAGAATTGATTTGAATTGGAAGCCTTTTTTGTACATTTGTAACATAAATCGGACACTAAAGAAGAGACATGATGCAGGTATGATATATTGACCTTTTTCTTAACACAACATATAAGTAGAATATTGAAACTCAAGTGGTTTAATAGTTGCAATTTGTGATGGAAATTGTACGTGTATTTCATCCGGACGAACCGGAAGTAAGTCCCTACCTATATGTTGATGGTTTACAATGACTTTCGATGTTTTCTTGATATCACATAAATATAAGATCTATTTTCTTTCCAATTATATTTTTAAATCAAACTAGATAAAGAAAAGCTGAGGGCAAAATTTTCGCCGAAATTTTCCGACGAAATGAAACTATGTCTATTTAAAGAGGATGCGCATTTTAATTTAGTAGAAACGCACTGTACATGTACAGTATATGGCAATTCCCACATTATTGATTGATTGATTTGTTTGATTGTCCACATTAAATGGAAATTCTTTTTTCACATGGTTACAAGGTATATACAGTACATAAAGCATAGGTCAATTGAAAACATTTTAAATTACACATTGCTCATTAATCACCGAGTAGGTCATATTCATAATTTAAGCTTAACCTTTATAAACTCAACACTAAATTTTAGAATAATAAATCATACTTTTAAATTTGAACTATATATGATCATATGGTCTCATTAACAACTGTTTATTTAATTTAAATATTCATGTATGAATAATATTAATCACTTTAAATGTTATAGTATACTTAGTACCAAAATACATTAACGGTATCGCCCCCTCCCATTACCTTTAGGAATCATCTCATCCATGGGTGTCGATCCCGGGGGGGATGGGGGGATATACCCCCCCCCCCCCCCAATATTTCAGCTGGGGGGGATGGCCTGTACAATCATCCCCCCCAATAATTCACCATCAAAACAAAAAAAATGAAGAGAAAAATTAATGATGAGAACCCGATGAGAGTAGTTATTACTCGCAAGATGACCATCAATATACACATTTTGCTATCTCATTTCCATAATACATATACAGGTATACGTATATATATATATATATATATATATATATATTCGAAGTAAATGACACAACCGTATATGAGACAAGAATAAATTGAATTCTCGCTCATACGGCTTCATCAGGAATTGATCAATTTATTCAATTTGTTCAATCAGTATCATAGAAATGAATGCGCCAAATGCAAAGCCGCAGCGTTAAAAAACAACGAGCTAAATGTCAAGCGCGAAGCGCATGAGTAGCAATCTGCAATTAATGCACATCAAACAATTCTGGACAGTGTAAACATAAATAAACTCTGTGTCGAATTCGTGATTAGATCGGGGACAGGGAGAAAGATTTTCGGACATTAGTATGACTTATAAGATAGTTCACTAGTTGCTATGTTGTTTCCGTTCACTCTTTTTAAAATTCACGTCATTGTATCTTTATTTTTATTTTTTTCACTCATTTTATTTCCTGATATTTCATAAAACATTTTTCATTTTTGGAGAAAGATTACTATGTCACATATTATTTTGTTTAATTGAATAGCTGATGTAGGCCTATGTCACTGGCGTACTGATGGGGGGGGGGGGCTTGGGGGCGCTAGCCCCCCCTCCCCCCCCCCCCCAAAAAAAAAAAAAAAAAAAAAACATCCAACCATGACTTACTTTCAATTCCATACAAATGATTTATAAATGTTCGTGATATCACATGATTTTCAACAAAATTCGCGTTTCTCCAATTCTGTTGCAAACTGACACATTCCCAAATAGCCAGGAAGAGCATATATTTTGTATAGTCACTAATGGGCCTAATTAGTGCATGCAAAGATTTGCGAACGAACGTTCCATACGTACATCATGTGGGGAAACTGAATTCAGACAAGAATTAATATAGAGAACAGTACAACGAATCGTCTTCTTTCTCTAATAATTTAGTGAAACGGCAAAGCTTCCGCGCTTTGCGCGGGAGGGGGCAACTGAATTCAGGCTAGGATTATGAGTTATAACTAAATGAAACGTCACAGTACACGATACAACGAATCGTCTTTTTTTTCTAATAATTTAAGGAAACGTGAAAGCTTCCGCGCTACGCGCGGGATGGGCGAAAATGATTTCAGACGTGGATTAAGAGTAATATTTAAATGAAAAGTCAAAGCTTCGGGGGGGGGGGGGACTGAATTCAGACAAGGACACGATACAACGAATCGTCTTCCTTCTCTAATAATTTATTGAAATGCAAAGCTTCCGCGCTGGGGAACTGAATTCAGACAAGGACACGAGACAACGAATCATCTTCTTTCTCTTTTATTAAATATAACGTGAAAGCTTCTGCGCGAAGCGCAGAAGAGGGGGAACTGAATTCAGACGAGGATTAAGAGTCGTGAATGGTACATCGAATCGTCTTCTTTCTTTAATAATCTAATGAATCGTCAGAGCTTCCGCGCTACGCGCGGAGTAAGGGGAACTTGATTCAAACAAGAATTAAGAGTCGAGAACGGTCCAACGAATCGTCTTCTTTTTCTAATAATTTAATGAAACGTCAAAGCTTCCCCCTCCCTGCACCCAGAGCCCCTTTCAGATTGAACCTCAAACAGTGGATGACGTCCGGACGTCATCCACTGTTCATCCACTGTTACCAGCGATCTGAAAGTTAGTCCAGCCTCTGTACCGTTTTCGTTTAGCGCACCCAATCAGCTGATAAAATAACACACCCTCAACGTTGAAAGTAGACCTAGCCATTCCTCTAAATCTGGGTCCTGAATGACGGAAATTTGGGGATTGCGCGATCAGTGGAGAGACCGCGATGTGTGTGGGGATAAAAAGAACGAACGGACTGAATCTCATTTGGGGATTGCGCGATCAGTGGAGAGACCGCGATGTGTGTGGGGATAAAAAGAACGAACGGACTGAATCTCATTTGGGGATTGCGCGATCAGTGGAGAGACCGCGATGTGTGTGGGGATAAAAAGAACGAACGGACTGAATCTGGACTATCTGAAAGTACGCGGAAAAAGACACCCGGGTGTACACAGCACGAACAAAGGGTGAACACGAGGTAAAATACATCCTAGAGTTTCTAGGGTGTGTCTAGCACGACATCCGGACGACACCTCGTGTTTTTGGCGATCTGAATCGCCTCGGCACGCACACGGCGTGTGTTCCGGAACCGGAAGTATCAGCTCTGTGTATCAGCATTCAGGTTTGCGCGCGCTGTCGATGTCATTGCATCGTATCACTGCATGTTATGATAGTTTTAAATGTTCTAAACATAAATTTAAGTCTATAAATACCAAATATGTACCTAATTATTTTTTAGGTTAGGTTTTAATCGAAGAATGTGAAATAAGTAAAATAAATATTTCGGTATGAGAAACTGTTCTTGTACAAAATTCGAAAAGCGCGCGCCCGATTGGCGGCGTTGTCACGGAAACGTACCTCGAGATCACCCCAGACGGAAATGCACACCGAGTGCACCCCTTGTTTGAGTTGCAAACTGAAAGGGCGCCGTGACCTTACCTCGTGTTTTCATAAAGATTACACTCCGTGTTCGCACCAGACTGGGTCTGGGATGTCCTCCTGTGGACGTCCTGTGTTTGGCAGTCTAAAAAGGGCTCTAGGGAGCGCGCTGTGTAAGTGATTCGCGTGCTCACTACCGCACCCCTAAAATGAAATCCTGGCTATGCGCTTGTGGAGGGGGTCCAACCTGCCACACGCTTCTACCTCTTGGTTGCTTTGATCCATTGCCGAAAATATTTTGGCACCTATCATCCCCCCCAATCACGGATAAAAATCGACACCCTTGCTCTCATCTTATTACTTTACTATTGAACATGTGGATGGAATCGGGGACAAACGAGTTTCTAAAGCGAACCCGCTTGGTACGGGGGACACAAAGACGAACACCAGAGCTATTGAAACTAAAATGACTGAACAAAGGTTCGGTTGGATCTTTCATAATTCACATGATCTTAGCTAGTGAACCTTCACCATACAACTGTTCCATGTTGGGCAGTGCTATACCAATTATTCTCTGAGCTATTTTCCGTGGTCTGTCTAGCGCTTTCTTACTGTAACATGTGAGGTTGCGATAAAAACAAATTAAATTAAACAAGAGAATGGACTGGATAATCGACTTATAAAACAACACAAGAAGAGTGTTTTTTAAGTGCGTTTTCTTGAGTCGTCTCAAGAAAAATAACCTCAGATTAGCTTTCTTTTGTGTGGCATGTACATTGCTTGACCAATCCAGACTGTTTGTTAAGGTAGTACCCAAGTATTTATATTCCTTCACTTGTTCTATTACATCATGTATGGTGAGAGGTACATGGTCATCCGGTACGTTCTTACGGAAGTCTACGATCATTTCCTTAGTTTTTGATACATTGAGTTGCAAGAAGTTTTAGACCAATAGCCTTGACATGCAGCATCATGAAATGTTTTGAGAAAATCGTTTTGAAATGCTTGTTAAAGCAAACTTCATCTCACCTATAGACCCCGTGCATATTGGCAGTACTAGTACATCGGCCAAAAACTGAAAAGGCATCCTCCCCTGAGACACAATCTTAAATTAAGTATTTCTGTAAGTAAGAACCCTTAGCTATCATAATGTGCTCGTTTGACCTATCGTTGGTGTTCAGTGTGACAACTAGGGTATTACCATGGTAACGGTGCAAAAACACTAGAATTTTAGAAAATGTCATATATTTACTAATTTAAGTTCAAAACACATTGTAATTATGTCATTTTATTAAGTAAAAGACAGCTACAAAAACAATGAAAACCTGCAACTAGTTTTTAAAAAAACGTGTTAAATAAAAGTTGGCATAATAATTTTGTATAATTATGATGACTTTTTGTTTTCTAGGTCCCTCGGGTATGATAATCTGTTTGTGTTCCATAACGAAGGTGAAAGACGGGAGCGCTTGGCCGTTTCCATGAAAAATTAATCGAGAAATATTGAAATTTTAGAAATACTGTACAACTTTGAGAAACATGAAACAAAGGGTAAGGATCCAATAACTTTAGCTGTCCGTTAAAATTTGAGTCATTTCAAGTGACAAACTAAGGCCGTTTGTGGGAATGGAATGTTAAAGAAGATGTAATGAACGCCCCCCCCCCCACACACACACATACACACACACAAAAGGGGGGGGGGGAGAAAGAAATGTAAGTAACCAATACAAAATATAAAACAATTAGAACAACAAACAATATTAAATGATACATGTTTTTTAAAATCTAGTACCCTATCTATCAGAGTCTGCTCGTTTCGTCATAAAGTTGGTAGTGGATGTGACCACCATGGCCTCTTCCAGTTTGATTGCAATCCAATCTGGGCCATTTGAGTTCGCGATAAGGTAGAACAAAATGCTATCAGTATACTGAAAAAGGTATTATAAGAAATTAAATATTTTCTAAAAAATATTAATGTAGCTGATTGATTTGAAAACGAAATAGTAGTGTCTGAATGTGCACAGAAAATTCCAACTGTGTACTTGATTCAAATCTAGATCTTGCCAGAAGTTTGTTTTTCAGGTACATTTAATAGTCATGTGCTATGACACCTCATTATTTCGGTATTACTTATGTTACCAACTTTCCATGCTTTACTTATGTTTCATGATATAGTCATTAGGGAAAAGAAATCTTAGCAATGATTGTTGCTGAATTTGATCAACAAACGTCGGCCATTGGCCATTTGTTTCATGTTTCTGAAAGTTATGCAGTATTTTCTAAAATACACCCATCGCATGGAGTGGGAATTCACTCTTTCAGGACTCATAATTAGGGATCACTTCCTTTTAGAGTTAGTTCCAGTATAACTTGTAGCGGAATCCACACAAAGCAGTCGTCTAAAATACTCTTCTGAGAGTGAATTTCTTTATTTCAAATGTGTTTTCCATTTAACAAAAGAGTGATCCTTAATAAAACTGGGCAACGTTACATCAACATGAACCTAATTGAGAAAAAGAGAACGTTTACATAACAAAAATGACCGTTATCTTTATGGATTCTGCACAACAAGAAACAAGATTTTATATTTTCTTTAACCGCATTTACTTGCCTTATCAGTGAACGAAGATGGGTCAATATCACATGAAAAACACGATGTAATGATAATAACAATATCCATAGCAGATGATTCATTTGCGCTCTTGATCAGTTGCTATCATTGTTCCGAAACTTGCTTTGCAAAATAATGCTGTTTGTACAGCGTCTTTCATGTTTTGGCTTCCTGGGAGAGGTTGTTCCATTGTTGTAAAGAATATATATGGCTTGCACCTGGTAGATCCAGATGGTTCTAAACAATATGTTTATGACTCGTTTCAATTACAAGATCAATCACGCTATATATCTTAATAGGCCAATTTCGTAATGTAACCAAATGTAATGCATAAGACTTTGTAAAGTGCCTCAATACAAATTATTTTATTCACCTGATAAGAATAATAGTATTTCAATAGACAGAATCCGAACTGCATACCTTAGTTGTTGCCAGGTTGGACAAAGTAACATTATGGCTTGACCTACCTAACAACACTTAATATATGCAGTTGCATTCTGTCTATTGAAATATTATTATTCTTATCAGGTGAATAAAATAATTTGTATTGAGGCACTTCACAATCACTTATGCATTAAATTTGGTTACAAAGTCATTACGAAAATGGCCTATTTACTGGGTGCAAGCCAATTTTTTTTACAACATTAAACAACATTAAGCAACATTGTTGTACTTTTTTATGTAGCGTCACAAATCGCATGGCAGATCATTTTAAAGAAAATTGAATTTGAACCCCGGACCATGATCTCACTCTCTCTCTCTCTCTCTCTCTCGCAGTACGATTATTAGTTCAACGTCTCTACAATGCTATTTGAATATTTTGATGACAATAAACGACACTGTGGTACTGTTTTTACGTAGCGTCGCATAACAATCACATGGCAGTTAAATTCAAATTCAAACTTTATGGATTTCAATCCAAACAGATAGGATCATTCTCAATTTTTGTACATTGGATAACAAATTTCAAGGTTATAGTGTAACATAGATAATTGAGTGTAAGAATAAATATAACAATAACCAAAAGTGACACAAATTAACATATACTGCATGTCTCACCTGAAATATAATACAGGGATGAGAACAAATTATATTACTCGTATTACTTTATACAATTATTATCATGTGTGCTTACACTACCGGTAAAAGGATATTTAGGGAGGGGTGCGATCGGTATGTCTCCCCAAAAATCACATTAATTTTGGCATACCTATAGGCCTGTTTATTTGCAGGATTGTGCCCCTCCCCCTTACTTGCCGAGGGGTCGACGACACGAGGGAGGGTTACCTCCCTGCCCCCCTCCCACATCGGGGATGATTGCTGCCTTTGAGTTTAAACAAAGATCCTTAATCTATAATTGGGTATTTCTTAACTTAGGATTATTTCTTGACTGCCCTATACTATAAAAAAAACGTTGCAGGAGCAAACGCTGCGGGTAATGATTTTCAAAGATTATCATGATAGCACATGGAAACGAATGAAATATTATTTTGTATTACCTATAGATCCATATACTGAAAGGAGAGAGATGTATTGAAAGTTAATTCTCCCTCTCTCTCTCTTTCATTGTTGCTTCTCAGTGTTGCTGTAACTTAGCTAGTCTTGGGCGAGGGAACAGAAATTTCTGTAACCATCTTCCATTTGAGGAGGTAAAAGACAGCGAATCTTTTCTACTGCTTTGTAGTCTGATAATCCATATATTACTTGTTCTTTTACGTAGCAACTGCCGCCGCCGCCTGCTCCTACGCCGGATCGGATTATCAAAGCCTTCAAAGATGAGATCACAGAAAGCATTAAAAACAATTTTTCACAACTCTTCATGACCATAACATCCGGGATGTACGTTGTCACGACGACCCCTGAAGACGGTGCAGTGTACTGGCTCGCCCGCTTCCTTAGTGGCTTTATTTTCATCAACGTGATCATCCTGCTTGTCTTGATAGGAGTCCGAAAAAGGGTATAAGGTTTTCATTTAGTAGTAAAACAACAAATATTCCTAACTTATCGGTATGATAAAATACGACACGGATTAAATAAATGATGATAATAATGATGCTGAGGTTGATAGTAGTGGTAGTTCCAGTAGTAGTAGAAGTAGTAGTATTAGTGGTGGTTGTAGTAGTAGTAGTAGTAGTAGTAGTAGTAGTAGTAGTAGTAGTAGCAGTAGTACATAATAATGATCATTATGATAACAATAATAATAATGATAATAATTATCATGAAAAATGATGATGTCTGTAATGATGATAGGGATGATTGCCATAATGATAAAACACCAATAATGATAATTATCATGTTCGGTCATTAATTTGTTCCCTAACATTTTTTTACACTATACAAAATTAATGTATATTGTACTTGGAAACTACTATTGTATTCAAAGTAGTTTTTTTGGACTAAAACTGGGAGCATGGCAGTATATAATAAGACTGCTATTACTTCTACGATGATGATGATGATTGTAATGATAATGATAATGATGATAATAATAATAATGAATAATAATCATCTATGTTACTCAAACCCCTTAATTTCATTCTTGTTATGGACAGTCTTTTAAAACAACGGATGGACAATGCCCAGCCAGGACAATGAAGAAGGCAAGAACACTGCAGAAGGTCTACCAAGGTCTCAGTATCTCACTAATTGTTCTTCAGGTTCTCTTCATGATTGTGACCGGGTTTAGTGTAAGGGGAGTCAAGGATGAGGAACATAAAAATGATACATCAACGTTCACCATGACAACAAGCACGATTGGCGAGTACGTCGTGAATACCACTTCGGGATGATGTAAACCTTGCAAAGTTATTTACTTAGCAAAATACCTAGAATTTGTATTGGTTTACACTTTGTACCACTTTTTCTATAAGAAATAGGGTCTGAAACTTCGAGGTTTGAGCGAACTACAATAGGACTACATCCTTGCTGTGTATCCTTGTGACAGCATAAAATGGTCTCCTGCTATTTTTGTTGTACCGTCACCAAAACTGCACGGTGTATAATAGTGATTTTGACAAAATAATCTGACGCCATCATGAAAAACAGAGCGACTCTCCACTCCCTACTTCCCTTTTTATGACACCTTTTATGATGTTCTGCTCTCATTACATGTTTAATCTTGTAACATTATGTGTACGTATCAGAGGGGTGCATATACAACTCATTTCTGATGAATCATCGGATCAATGATCAACGACCAAACACAAAAATTTGCTAGGCGAATTTTAGGCCTTTGGCAAGAAACAACCCCCACACAATCTGCCTGGCACCCTTATGGTGACGGTACAAATCCACAGTACAGCAAGGAACTGTATTTGCTGTCTAATTGGCCATTATTTCTTCCAGAATCTCATCAGGACACGTTTTTATTCCCATTTTGGATGATTTTCTGCCTTGTGGATGTTAAAAAATGCACTGACATTGTTACCTCTTATACAATAGTGATTCCAGTCGGACTGCCATGACTGATTGTGCCTTAAACCATATCAGCTAAGTGTCACCTTTTAGTGACTCTCTCTTTAAACATTTCGATTATTAATGCTCTGAATTACAAACTTAAACAAATTCAGTCCATTTATGTAGCTGTCCATTATGCCGTTCATGAATAAGAGAGATTTAATCAAAAGTAATAATTGGAGTCTCTAAATTGGCAAAGCAGGGTTAAAATTATAACCACTATACTTTCATGTATAAATTTGCAATTTCTTGTTGAATTGTTGTAATTTTCATTCACAATAATTGATTTAATATACATTTTTTTAAAACTATGACACCTTGTACTCGTATGTCCAGCCTTTGATAACATTCTTAAGCAGCATTATTATAGTATACCTAACATTATCAAATTTTATCAGTTATTCAATATAAATTCTGTTAAACAGTTAAAGAATCTTTCTAAATTTTGTAAAATCAATTTTTCGAAGTTTGGATAAATACATGTAGTTTTTTCTTCTTCAAAGCAATAGACCCTTGGTATTTACATGTACATGTATATATTTATGTATATATATTTTTTGTAGCGTAGTATATGCTGTTAGCACTGAAAAAAACACCTATATAGAGTTTATAGTTGTACTTAAGTTTTTGTTGTTGCTGTTGTGTTGGAATCTTGCTATCAATTTATTGTATGTTGTTTGCTGCCAAAAAAAACCTTTCTTTAGTAAGATATTCGTTTTTACTGCCCAAGTTGTAAAATATCTTTGTACCATTTATCTGTATTTCAACCTTTCATGCAAACAAAAACATTCATCAATTTGAGGAGGAAAAGCTGACTTATTCATACCTTCAGAATAATCCAAACTGCTATATAGGTTAACATTCTGCCGTTATACATTGACGCTGCGTCTCTCTCTAAATACACTGTATTCTATAATACTGAAATACAAATGTTTTACTCAATGTAATGAGATGTAAATATATAGCACCGATTCCTGCCTAAATGATAATCGTATATGGTTGCACACATGGAAACACAGAAGATTTTTAATTTATATTAAATATTAGGTTAATTGTGTATCTGATGTACACACTGCCTGTGGATAAATTGTATATAATAATAATAATAATAGACAAATTAAAATTGAGATGAATCTTAATTAAAAAGACAATTTGCTATTTTCAGAAAATAGCAGATTTTCTTCAGAATAACGAATCTTTTGAACATTACATTACAGCATTTGATCTTGTGAATTTGCAGTGTTTTTTAATCAATTTATGGAGCGGGTGATAGTAAAGGTTGATTGTTGTAAAGGGCTGCTTTATCTTACTCTATGCCATTAAGGCGAGCGTATTTGTTACTGTGAATGATCGTATTTGTACTACTAATTGAATAAATGCCAAGTTTTTTCAAATATGTATGATCATTCCTTAAATATTTACACTTCTATGTGTGTGTGTGTGTGTTAAATTTATTTTAAATATAAAGTGAATAACATGTACAAATGACTTATAAATTATGTTTATGTATACTTTAAGTTAATTTTGTTACTCAGTTATATACTGCAAATTAGTTTTTGTTTAATTATGTTTATGTATTGAAAACATTTATTTATTTTATTATATTGTATCTTCTCTTTGTTTAAATTACATTTGGAGGAATAAAATAAACCCCCCCCCCCAAAGAATAAGAAAAAAAGTTGTGTGTGTGTGGGAGGGGTTTGTGGAAGGGTATTTGATTTTATAGAAAATAATATAAAATAGTCATTGTTTTGATACATGGGACTCATTCATATAAAAACTCTCAATATGTTAGTAATCATATTCACCAACTACATTTTTAGAGACAATTCTGCTGTAGCGTGCTCGAAATCTACATGTAGGCTCTTTCAAAGATTTTCAAACGATCAATATAGGTCTAACATCATATACAAAATGTGATGCTTACTGTTTTCCTGTGTTTGAGAGATTAGTTTAAACTGACATTTTGTTGTTGACCATTATGGAAAGTCAAATAATCATATACTGATTATTCAGGATATTTTGAAACATAGTTTAATTATCGATTCTACAATGGATGATGCGGCTTTAATCAAACCACATTCAGACATAGTGTGTGATCTTTACTGTGAGAACAAAGTATTTTTTTAAACCCAGAAAAACGAATTTGAATGAAATTGATCAGAATTGAATAATTTTCTTAAACCACTCAGCTAGAATTGAAGAGTAATACAAAAAAAAGGGAAGAGGGAGAATATATATATATATGAGATGCAAGAGAGAAGGAGAACGAAAGAAAAAATAACGTCAGGAAGAAAGGAGAGAAACGTCTCAAAAACGGTTATAATTTAAAGAGTGTGTTATTTGTATGATGATAATAAATGTTTATTCATCCTACTTAAGTAGCTGGCAGGAAATGACATTTATTTAATTGTGTCTGGGATAGCGTTTCAAAACTTGAGGCTTGAGTAGCAGATGTTATTTTGTAATACTAGGGCTCTCTGCCTAGGTAAATTGGTTTGTTTCGCGTGTCTTGTTCCTTTTTATATAATATAATTTAGATGAAAGAGCTTACAAAATTCACCAGGGAGTATTAAAGTTGTTAGTACATCATTTCTGTACACAAGTCATGTATAAATATGCTTTATTGGTGTTTGTTAGTATCGGTAAGTGTTAGTATGTGTATTTGTCTACACATAATTTATGGTCGACGTGACAGCGGGGTGAAGTATACCTGCAGTTATACGAATTATTTTCTTTCGTAGTGTGATTAATTTGTTATGAACATGTATCCCCTTCTATTAAAGGGATAGTTGATTTGTGTTGCAGTGGGCGCTACACAAAATAATTGTTGTGTGAGATAATAAAAAACTGAGTGTCAAATTTGAAAGAATTAACATACAATTTAAATGACAGAATTATCTTGTTTGATCAAACTCGGTTCAGAGACGGCTGAAATATCCATAAATATAACGATTTCTAATATTTGTGCCCCCAAAAAATATTCGATAATTTGAACCAGCCGTTAGAAAAACCGAGATAGCGCCTTCGCGTTTTATTCCAGCCAGTGCCGATGTTGGCCTTTGTTGGCTTTTTCGTGTTCGTTATAATACGCACAACCAGCCGGCCAGTGTATTGTTAACGGTCACCGTATTTTTTTTAAAGTGGAGCTGAATTGGTATGATCGTATTGGTTAAATTTCACACATTTTGGGGTCTAAAATTACCTTCATAGCAATTTTAGGTCCTTAAAGAGCACTATAGATGTCATAAGATAAGAGCAATTACCATGCACTTTGAAGGCATTTGCGGTCGGAAACAAGAACTCAACTATCCCTTTAAGTATATAGTATTGTTTAGTTACTTTGTTTTTCAATTTGTTCGTAGTATATAGGACAAAAATTGTTTCTAAAGTCCATTTGCATCCTGATGTTTATTTCATGAATAAGTTTAGATGTAATGCAAGTGAAGTGCTCCATGATACTGAAGATGACTTAACAAGTCAACCATGCGTTTATTTCAATAACATGCTCATCAACTAATTGCATTTTCATATTAGGGGCCTTTGTAATCTTAATTGGTAAGCCTGCTAGCATACGGCGTGGAGGTCACTTTATATATCTGTCGCTGTTCAGACTGACTTAATTACTCGAAACTATTGCTTACTACCCATATAATGAGTAACGTCGATCATGATTAAAACAAGCATTACATTTTTTCCCTCCAAAGGGATTTTATTGATTTTCATTTTCAACAAATTAACAAATATATAGGTAATTATATATAATATATAATAATAATAGCAGAGCGAAAAGGAGGAGGTCAGTATTTTACAATTTTGTTCTGGGAAATTCAACATGCATTCGAAAAATATGAGCCTACTCATATTTTAATCGGTGCTTTCGCCCGCCTCCCACCCCCTCCCCCCAAAAAACAACAACACCAGAGCTACCCCGGTGTTCTCATACAAATGGGTAACATTTGGGTTTGTGTATTTTTTGTTTTGAATATTATTTATTTATTGCGCTTCCATTCAACAAAATCATAGAAAACAAAATTACATTTTATAGATAATACAAAAACAAGCGTATGCGTTTCGAATAATTATGACAAATAATGACAGAATGAAAACTATATAACATAAAATACCTCAAACCCCCATTCCCCCACAAAAAAAAAAAAAATCCCTCTACCCCTAAAACCCCCTACCTCTCACCCTAAAGAAAAAACCTTCCCTCCCCTAAAACCCCCTCCCTTCCCCTAACAAAACTATTTGTATACTTTTGTTTTGTTCTTAATACAGTTTATTTATATCTCATTAAATAATTAAATACAGAAAAAACAAGAACAAAATAAAAACTCAAATACCTTCTATAACGATGAGTAGAAACATAGGGATATTGATAATGAATGGAACAACATAACGTAACATTAAAGAAAACATAATAGAATCCAATATACAATGAGTATTATCTTGCTTCCTTCGACCACCAAAATGGCCTCAACTCAAGGGACATCTACCCAACACCTCCCCCTAAGGACCCCATCCCCCATCATCGTGTATACCCCCACACACGCACACACAGGCACGCACACGCGCACGCACGCGCGCACGCACGCGCCCCCACGCGCGTACACACATACACTACCCCTATACTTTTACCTTACTCCAACTAATTTTACAATGTCAATTGGGGTCTTTTTTCGGAAGGGAGGGGGAGGGGATTGAGCCAAACGATGCAACCCTACTACAATAAATTATGCTTACATTGTGAAAACAGTAAATGACTCGTGGCCCATTCCATTGAATTTCTGTCGGTGGGGGGGGGGGGGGGGGTGGGGACACGTGGACATATTATGAAATCTGGTGACGGACATCATGTATTTTGTTTTGAAAGCTTAAGATACAGGTAGCTGCAATGCTCTTTTTGTTTTTATCCTTTTATTTAAAATCATTAATCTTATCAAGGTACGTTCCAAAACAATTGAACTTATCACTAGGGATCTGAATATACAAAATATATCAAGGCATCTGGCAGGGATTTAAAACAAAATATTAGTCTCAATAAACATTTGCTACCCATACTCCTCTGTGTCTCTGCATTGACAGACCGATGTGGCCTTGGATACATTATCTTGTAGCACAATAGTACAAGACTGCAATGTCATGAATTTTAAACCTACTTGATCACAGAGGTTAATACATTTATACAATTTATAAATATTTAATCGATGATGGCGGGGGAGCATATGTTGCTACAGAGACACGAATTCCTATGCAATTTAGTTGCCATACGTTCATTGGAAGTGGACGAGCTGCGGCGCAGGCGGCCTATCCAATTTATGTGTATTGCGTCTTGCACTTTCATCACCAGTTGAGCAATGATAATATTTCATTTTGCCAAAACATATCTGTCACCGACGTTCTACGAACATGTCTTGTATATCCCAATGAGTTCACGCATCGCGGGTGCGATACAATGTGATTTCCCGGAGAAGTTATATAATTAACACCAGAAGATACTGGATATTCCCTATGGACCGAATGTACGCTAGACTTATCTAATTTGGTGACGGTTTTGGGGAGCTGGTTTTCCCTGAGGCTGAATACAACATGGAAGGAAGTACAGATGGGTAAGCAGACAGTTTTGGTTAATATTGCGAATTTAAAGGTAAAGACCAGTTATGGTCATGCGATTGCATTGTGAAAGAAACGTTGTGGAATCGATCAGAAAAGGTTGATCATCTAGCATCTAGCATCTGCAAGGTTCTGGAATCATCAAAATGATAAGAAATTTGGCCCATTCTTCGTAAATTTACAAGCACTATACACAGAAAGATGTATATGGGACTACCCTATATCTCTCACAGACCATGAGAGAAACAAATTTACCAAATATATGAATAAGTAGGCGGTTTCCCGGCAAATTTTTTATCATCATGTATTAGTCAAAACATATTCTTTCACATGATTGGTAATGAGAGCTTCCATTTCATTTTTTGAAATTGGGGCGTTTCCAATACTAGTCTTTACCTTTAAACCTACATCTTTATATATATGGTAGGTGTCTATCAGTAACCGTAAATTAAACACAATTAGTATTCTTTGATAGATGTCCCTATGTGTATGTGTTCATGTTTATAATGTACAGTATGTAAGTATAAATAAAATTCTCTCTGTCATTCCACCTTCTCGCCATCCCATCTTCCTCTCTCTTTCTCTCTTTCTTTCTCTTTCTCTCTCTCTCTCTCTCTCTCTCCCTCTATCTCTCTCTATATATATCTATACACAACACACCCACACGCACCACTTTTTGTTTTAAATTTGTTTTATTCCTCTAATAATTTAATACAAACATACAATAAAATAAAACACACACACACACACACACAATGTATGGTATAAACTCAAGAAGCGTATTCAATACTATAAATCCCTTTTAGTGTTACATTCTGTAGCTTCGGGTCTCCCAATAGGCCATTTTGTAATGTAATCAAATTTTATCGGCAACAATTTGTTAAGTGCCTCGAAATTAATTATTTCATTCACCTGTAACGAATAATTGTATACATTACAATTAGATGCAGTGTTCTTAGGTATAGGACAAGCCATAATGTGTGTCCTACCTAGCAACACAATAACACATGCAATTTGCATTTCTGACTACTAAAATACAACTTTACGAAAGATTGGTAGAGGCTTGTCCGACATAGCAACAATTAATGCATGCATAATGGATTCCAAGTATTGTAGTTCATTTATTGATAATATATTAATGAATAGCCCGTCACTAGGTCCGCAGGAAATAAATATCCTTACATTTGAATATGTTAGTAAACCGGTCTATTTATTAGGTCTATATGGTATTTACCTTTAATATAATAAGTTATTACTTACCTTCAGAAAATCCATTTACAAGGCAGTGTATATATTTCTGTCGTGAATATTGTAATCATTTTTATTTTCCCTCTTTCTCTCTCTCTCTCTCTCTCTCATTGTGCCTGTGTGCGCTTGTGTATATTAAATGGGTGTGTTTTGTATGAAAGGTTTCAACTTTAAGCCGTGTGAGTAAAACATAATTCATATTAATGATGGAAATCACATTATTCCAATTCTAAGGTTGCCATTCCAGATACAATGTGATGTCTCCATGTTGAAAATGTAAATAAAAATGTTGTGAACAAAACTGTAACAATAATTATTCAGATGTCAATAAGGGTATAATTTTGACGTGAAAGAATGGCAGTTTATATGCAAACGATAAAAACATTTGTTTTATTTTTATAACTGCACACGATTTGAATGTAATGTTGTCACCTTCCATTAATCTCTCACACAGTCAAGGCAATGACTCTCCGTTGCCAGCAGTACTCGTATTGACGGTAAGTCCCACATGTTAACAGTTAGTATACCGGTGGTGTAATGTGACTGGGCATGCAGAGGGAAGGGGCACCAATAATTTAAGGATCGCTTGCGATGGGCTTTGCGTTTACAGGCATGGAGGGGCGCATGGCCGAATGTTTTGCGATGCTAGAGGATTTGGAAACATAGACCCCAGTGCCCTCATTTTTTAACAGACAGAATGAGCAGTTTAAGCAGGTATTAAAGATTGATGCGATAGCTGTTCATGGATCAATCATTCAGGAATGGTATGCCTTTATAGAAACATGTCTTTACGGAAACAACAGCATAATATTTGTAAAAATGTTCAGAATCTGAAGCTTGATCGACAATCCTGTTACAATTGGATTATTTCGATCATTATTTTATTCGTTTTAATTGGTTGGCTTAATTATTTTCTTTTTACAACGATGCCGTTTTCCCCCAAAACTTATTTTAGTGAGTTATACGACACGTACTCCCTATCAATAATTGTCTACACTGACCGATTACAAAAAAATATTTATTCAACACTGGATCCAATACTCTACCTAACCCCAACACTAACTCTAATCCTATAACCTAAACCATAATATCACCAATAACCCTAACCCAACTTTGATCGACAATCCTGTTACAATTTGATTATTTCGATCATTATTTTATTTGTTTTAATTGGTTGGCTTAATTATATCTTTACAATGATGCCATTTTTACCCAAAACGTAATTTAGTGAGAGAGAGAACTTTCAATACATCTCTCTCCTTACATTCAGACCAGCTGAAAGTATATGGATTCTAATCATAGGTAATACAAAAATAATATTTGATTCGTTTCTATGTGCTATCGTTATAATTTTTGAAAAATTAATACCCGTAGCTTTAGCTTCTGCAACGTTTTTATAGTATAGGACATTCACCTAAGATAAGGTGAAACCAATTATAGATCGAAGTTACTTACACAATGAGGAGCAAAAAGGAAGAGAGAGAGAGAGAGAGAGAGAAAACGAACTTTCAATACATCTCTCCTTACATTCAGACCAGCTGAAAGTATATGGATTCTAATCATAGGTAATACAAAAATAATATTTGATTCGTTTCTATGTGCTATCGTTATAATTTTTGAAAAATTAATACCCGTAGCTTTAGCTTCTGCAACGTTTTTATAGTATAGGACATTCACCTAAGATAAGGTGAAACCAATTATAGATCGAAGTTACTTACACAATGAGGAGCAAAAAGGAAGAGAGAGAGAGAGAGAGAGAAAAACGAACTTTCCATACATCTCTCCTTACATTAAGACCAGCTAAAAATATATGGATTTAAATCATGGGTAATAAAATGAAAATATTTTATTCGTTTCTTTGTGCTATCGTTATAATTTTTGACAAATTAATACCCGAAGCTTTAGCTTCTGCAACGTTTTTATAGTATAGGACATTCACCTAAGATAAGGTGACACCAATTAAAGATTATGGATCCTTGTTTCACCATTGAGAATCTATAATTGCTTTATTGATGACTCATCAACACAAAATAATAAAACTCAAAGGCAGAAATAATTCCCGGTACCGGGGGGGGGGGGGGGGTGGGTGACCCTCCAGCGTGTCGTCGACCCCTTGGCAAGTAAGGGGGAGGGGCACAATCCCGCAAATGAACAGGCCTACTTATTTCAGATATAGGACTTAGTTTAGGATGCATCTTAGTTGCATACAAGTCTAAAGCTATACGGCTCCTTGAGACGAGACTTATAAACTGTTCTTTGATAGTGTAAGGTCATGTGACCATTTTTTGCGCCAAAATTGAAAGTTGTTGTTTACTAAAATAATTAAGTGCTTTACTCGATGATGGCCGATTTGCAAATTTTGCTGGGCGAATGAGTGGCCAAAGGGATTTATCGAGAGTGAGTTTTTCACAAAAGACAAAACCCTTCGATACAAGTTTTAATTATTTAAATAATAAACAATTATATCTAGTTTTAGTGCGTAGAACTAAAACAAAAACTCATCAAATTTTTGTTAGGCTGCCAAACAAAAATTACCTCGTTTTGATTATTTTCTCCAAAACCGCACAGTCATTTCAAAATATAATGGCTTCATTGAGTTTGGCACATCAATCCCATTCTAAAAATATAACTTTAATATATGGTTTAGCTCGGTGGTTTGACCAACCGTTTTAAAAATAAAGGGCTTTACAAAAGCCTTAAGTCGTTAAGTGATCATACTGCACCAAATTTTCATAACCTTTAAAGTTAAGCTTACGAACTTTGCAACATGACCCTCCTTAAGTTTTTTACCCATGACATACATAGCCAACCCCTGTAAACGATTTTGTTCAGATAATCTTCAAAGCCAACAACCTGAAGGAAAACAAACCCATCAAGCTAGACTGCAATAATTATGTAGTGCTCACATGGATCAATTCAAAGGCCTGATAATGTCAATGGTTCAACCATTCTAATTTCAGTACGTCATCTGTTAAGAACGGTCCTTGCCTAGGCTAGCTCTCTGCCACTGGGCTAGAGCATAGTCCCATTATCACAAGCTTACAGTATACACAGGCAATAGATATGATACACATAATTATAGTAGACCAGCCAAGACGTTTTAGGGGGTAATGCCAAAATTCTGTATTTCTCTAAAATATTAATCCCGGAAGGTACTGATAATCATTTAACTGCCATGTGATTATCATGCGACGCTACGTAAAAATAGTTCCACAGTGTCGTTTATTGTCATCAAAATATTCAAATAGCATCGTAAAGACGTTCAACTAATAATTATATTGCGAGAGAGAGAGAGAGAGAGATCATGGTCCGGGGTTCAAATTCAATTTTCTTTAAAATGATGTGCCATGCGATTTGTGACGCAACATAAAATAGTACAACAATGTTGTTTAATGTTGTAAAAAAATTGGCTTGCACCCAGTAGATTAAGATAGCGTGATTGATCTTGTTATTGAAACGAGTCAGAATTTTGTTTTTGTTTGGAACCATCTGGATCTACCAGGAGCAAGCCACAATATTCTTTACAACAATGGAACAACCTCTCCCAGGAAGCCAAAACATGAAAGACGCTGTACAAATAGCATTATTTTGCAAAGCAAGATTCGGGAACAATGATAGCAACTGATCAAGAGCGCAGATGAATCATCTGCTATGGATATTGGCAGTTGGCACTAAAGTCCTCTGGCAAGACATTAATCCATAAATGCCACTTTCTACCCAGGTGTTAATGGGTACCTGGCAATTTCTGGGGTAACAAAGATTGCAGGGCCCTCAGGAAGCACAGCATTGATGCTGATGAGGCTTCCGTGGGTAAAAAAAATATTATTATCATTATCATACTTTGTTATCATTATGTTGAGAATGTCTGTATGTCTTAAATAAAGAGATGCCAACTGAAAAAAATCTCAAGAATTCTAAAATATTTCAATGTATACACATTATGCAGGAAGTGCGTAGTGATAAACGATCTACAACGTATTGAGTCATGAGTCACTCCACATCTAACAAAGATTATTTTTAAATCACCTCATGAAAATTCCCCCTATTTCTTTTCGGTGACGTTCATTGTGTAAAAAAAAAAAGCAAGAATAAATAAAATCTTTTTATTGCACACTTGCAAAGAACACTTGCAAAGAAATACTGAGATAATCAATGGGATACAAAAATGTATTAATAAATAGGTATGGAAATTAACAATACAAACGAAAATACTTACAAGAAATCCTCTCTGGCTATTGGTATTTAAATATGTCATCATATTTCTTATAGAAAGAAGACTCAGAACATATAATAGGTAAAATATAAGAATCACAGGTTTAATATGCGTTGTTTAAGGCTAATGCTATTGAAATTACCGTGTCAGAGTGGTTATTTCAAAGTCTTCAAAGCAAACGAACACAAACTATAACATTTAGCCATTATCCCTCTTGTTGTTGGTGCTTGTCAAGTGCATCAAAATATGACCCTTCCTGTAAGTGGTGCGAAATTACAAACTGCTCTTATGAAGGCCTGGCGCACACTATATTATCTGTTTGAGTCAAAATCTATTCAAATATCCCCTCCCAACCCTAATGTAATAAAATACGACCCCACCCTTATCACCCACCCAGCTAACAATAAATTGATTTTTAAAATATTCTACACATTATCTAATTTAGTCTGTTATTACATTGATTATGTTCACGGCAAAAGCCAATGATTTTCAGCGACTGGTTTTGCGCAATACAGAACTGATGATTGTGGGGTGGGTCCGAATTAGTGCAATCCTGTTATACACGTTGGTATTGTTCCCGCTATTCGCCAACATAAACGGGTCCCGTATGATTATACTTTTTATCGTATGTTATAAATAAGCCATAACATTGTTCTTGCCCATTTTGGTTACCAACAGTTATATATTGTCTTTTTAGCTTAACATTCACGTTTAGTGTTATTACTATTACAAATTCTGCTACACAGATCATGTTCAGCTCTTCATTAAAATCATGTTTTATATCAAACTTGCCAACAACATCTTATTACACTGTCATTGAAAAAACATCCGTTTTCAAGCTACTCGAAACAAAAATTATGAATAGGAGGATGCGCCTAGGCCGATTTGCCCTTGACTCCTTAATGCATAAAATTATTATTGAAATCGCGAGCAGCGACTCTGCGACTGAATTTTCCTTATACTCAGCCATTTGGAAAATCACATTCTTAACTTGTATTCGTTCCGCAGTACTAGTATCTTTAATAACCATAGCTATCCTCATTACTTGAATATCATTCTTGAATATTGAAAAGTATCTTTAATTCAGATTAAATCCGTTCCTTACCAGAATGACGCTAAGGAGCAGGATGACGCTAAGAAACAACCAAGTGATCAAGGACCGTTAGTCAGGCTCAAGTGCGCTACCGAAGCCTACACCATAGAAAACAGCACATGCTGCATGAATAATGTCGCTCACTTCCTGATGACGGGTTGGTCGACAGTACTCATTGCCATAGAAACCAGGGAAGATAGCAGGATATACGTGGCAGCTCTCATCTTTCACCTCTTCACCTGGGTAGTAACCGTCATTATGATCAAAATGATTGTCATCAGAAGGAGGGTCTGTGCAGGCAAGGTATTGATAACACGAACATTAAAGGCCCACTGTACTACTTGTAGTTACTTGCTCCCTCTATATGGAAAACAATGCCTAATCGGTGACCATTGGTCTTCCATGATCCTCTTGTTCTTATGTTAATTGAGAGCTGAGTTGATGAGATAACCACCTGTCCAGTGACCTTGCAGGGCGGTCGAATCCCTTCTATAAACTAATACAGATAAGCTTTAAGATTTTCAGGAAAAGATTAAAAATATTATAATGTGAAAAAATAAATGCTTCCATATTTCATAAATGATATCACTTTACTGTTGAATATTTGCATTGTTTTCTCTGTCTGACCGTCATGCAGGTACTCAGACGCGTTGGTGAAGAGTGGCCAGAGGAAAAGATGAATAAAGCCAAGATGCTTCAAAGGATCTCTTTTCGTCTCAGCATGGCACTTGTATTTATTCACACCATCTCTATGGTGGCAACGTCAGTTCATATCAGTGGTATACTAGGGAACAAACCAAGCAGTAGCTGTGCTCTTACCACGGGGTCCAATCCTGATGGGAATCACCTTGCAAACAGTACACCAGACGCTTAAAGGTTACTTGCAGACAGAGCATCAGACACTTAAAGTTTACTTGCAAACAGTTTGTCAGACGCTTAACGATTACTTGCAAATTGTACACCAGACGCTTAAAGGTTACTTGCAGACAGAGCATCATACACTTAAAGTTTACTTGCAAACAGTTTGTCAGACGCTTAACGATTACTTGCAAATTGTACGTCAGACGCTTAACGATTACTTGCAAATTGTACGTCAGACGCTTAAAGGTTACTTGCAAACAGAGCATCATCCACTTAGAGTTTACTTGCAAACAGTAATGTCAGACGCTTAACGATTACTTGCGAATTGTACGTCAGACGATTAAAGGTTACTTGCAAACAGTATACGTCCGACGCTTAAAGGTGTTAGGTGGTGATACTGTTTCATCACACGTGTAAACGGATATAAATTGCAGATGAAATCTGTTTTCTTCTACTCTTCTCATTCTCATGGATTAATTTCAGTAAATGCTAGTGGATGCAGCCTTCTCCTTAAAGGTGTGTGGATATGAACTTTTAATCTGCACAATATAGACCTACTAGCTCAATTTATGATTGCATTCAATGTGAAATAATAATTTTTACTCTGGGCTAACCTGGATTAGTATGTTGCTATATTTTTTTTTAGCTCGCTCCAGTTACCAAATCATAATTATGAACGTTTATTTGTATCGACAATAAAATTCAATGAATGAACACTTTAGTGATTTGGTAATAAATTCAACTCAACTCAACTCAAACAGATAATATAGTGTGCGCCGGGCCTTCATAAGAGCGGTTTGTAATTCAGCACAACCTATAGGAAGGGTCATATTTGACAAGCGCCAATAATAAGAAGGATAATGGTTAAATTTCATAGTTTGCGTTCGTCTGTAGCAGCTGATAAAATATTAATCAACAACACCACCAAGGGTGTCGATTTGTATCCGTGGTTGGGGGGGGGGGGGGGGGGGGGGGGTGATAGGTGCCAAAATATTTTCAGCAATGGATCAAAGCAACCAAGGGGTAGAAGCGTGTGGCAGGTTGCACCCCCTCCCTAAGCGCGTAGCCAAGGGGTTGGGTGCAGGGAGGGATGAGTTTCCCCCTCCCCCGCGAAGCTTTGACGTTTCATTAAATTATTAGAGAAAGAAGACGATTCATTGTATCGTGTCCATGTCTGAGTGCAATTCCCCCCACCCTCCCGTGCGGAGCGCGGAAGCTTTGACGTTTCATTTAATTATTACTCTTAATCCTTGTCTGAATTCAATTTCGCCCATTCCTGCGCGAAGCGCGGAAACTTTCACATTTCATTACATTATTAGAGAATGAAGACGATTCGTTGTATCGCGTGCTTGTCTGAATTAAGTTCCTCCCCCCTACCGCGCGAACCGCGGAAGCTGTGACGGAAGCTGTGACGGTTCAATTAATTATTACTCTTAATCCTTGTCTGTATTCGTTTTCGCCCATCCCGCGCAAAGCGCAGAAGCTTTACCGTTTCATTTAATTATTAGAGAAGGAAGACGATTCGTTGTATCGTGTCGTTGTCTGAATTCAGTTTTCCCCCTCCCGCGCGAAGCGGGGAAGCTTTGACGTTTTATTTGATTATTACGCTTAATCCACATCTGAAATCATTTTCGCCCATCCCGCGCGTAGCGCAGAAGCTTTCACGTTTCATCAAATTATTAGAAATGGACACTAATTAAGCCCATTAGTGACTATACAAAATATATGCTCTTCCTGGCTATTTGGGAATGTGTCAGTTTGCAACAGAAATGGAGAAACGCGAATTTGTTGAAAATCATGTGATATCACGAGCATTTATAAATCACTTGTATGAAATTGAAAATAAGTCATGGTTGGATTTTATTGGGGGGGGGGGGGCTAGCGCCCCCAAGCCCCCCCCCCTCCACCAGTACGCCAGTGACATAGGCTTACATCAGCTTTTAAATGAAGAAAAAAATAAGTTGTGACATAATAATCTTTATCCAAAAATGAAAAATGTTTTAGAAAATATCAGGAAATAAAATGAGTGAAAAAAATAAACAAAGATACAATGACGTGAATTTTAAAGAAAGGTGAACGGAAACAACATAGCAACTAGTGAACTATCTTATAAGTCATACTGATGTCCGAAAATCGTTCTCCTTGTCTCCGATCTCATCACGAATTCGTCACAGAGTTCATCTATGTTTACACTGTCCAGGATTGTCTGATGTGCATTGCAGATTGCTACTTTTGCGCTTCGCGTTTAACATTTAGCTTGTTGCTTTTTAACGCTGCGGTTTTGCATTTGGCGCACTGCATTTCTATGATGCTGTTGATTGAACAAATTGAATAAATTCATCAATTCCTCATGAAGCCGTATGAGCGAGAAATCAATTTATTCTTGTCTCATATACGGTTGTCTCATTTACTTCGTATATATGTAATTATGAAAATGAGATAGCAAAATGTGTATATTGATGGTCATCTTGCGAGTAATAACAATTAACTACTCTCATCGGACTCTCATCATTAATTTTTCTCTTCATTTTTTTTTTTTTTGATGGTGAATTATTGGGGGGGATGATTGTACAGGGCATCCCCCCCACCTGAAATATTGGGGGGATATATCCCCCCATCCCCCCCCCCCCGGGATCGACACCCATGAACACCACTTATAGAAAGGGCCTTATCTGATGCACTTGACAAGCGCCAACAACAAGAAGAATAATTGTTAAATTTTATAGTTTGTTGTCGTCTGCAGCAGCTGAGAATAGATTTATCAACAGCACCACTTATAGAAAGGGTCTTATTTGATGCACTAACCCTTGAAAAGACAGTAACAACAAGAAGGATAATGGTTAAATTGTATAGGTTTTGTTCGTCTGCAGCCGCTGATAAAAGGTTAATCAACATGTCTGTTGTTTACATACTGTACACAAATTGAAAAGCACAGGTATTAAATTATTGGATGATGCGCATACTTGCCTTTAATTATAAGATATTAGGAGATTGGTCAGCGTTGAACGTATCTTCTTAAGTCTGCTTCAGGGACTCGATGAATTGCACCTTTATCACAGTTCCGCAAAGACAACACTACGATTTGTTTTTTCTTTTTTTTCTCCATCATTTATTAATTGAATAATACGTACATAAGAGACACAAAATTATATCGATTACAAAGAAAAACACATAAATATACTTATATTACAGAATGAATTATACTTTTTTGTTTAACATAGTCAACACTAAGATGTTACTATCCTATCGAGAACATCTAAACTGGATATTGTTATTCCAGGCATTTCTCAATTATTTATTTGGTTTATTACTGTTTAAACGATGGCAAAGACTATTATATATTCTGAGTTTTCTTTCTATAAGAAATATGATGACATATTGAAATGCCAGTAGAGTGGATTTTTTGTAACAAGTATTTTCGTTTGTATTGTTTATTTACATACCTCCTTATTGATATATTTTTGTATCCCATTGATTGTCTCAGTATTTCTTTGCAAGTGTGCAATAAAAAGATTTTATTTATTTTTGCTTTCTGTATGTTTTACACATTAAACGTCACCGAAAAGATATAGAGGGAATTTTCGTGAGGTGATTTAAAAAATAATCTTTGTTAGATGTGGAGTGACTCATGACTCTCTACGTTGTAGATCTCTTATCACTACGCACTTCCTGTATAATGTGTAAAAGTATGATAATGATAATGATAATAATAGTGATAATAATAATGTTCTTTACCCACGGAAGCCTCATCAGCTTCAATGCTGTTCTTCCTGCGGGCCCTGCAATCTTTATTACCCCATAAATTGCCAGGTATCCATTAACACCTGGGTAGAAAGTGGCATTTATGGATTAATGTCTTGCCAGAGGACTTTAGTGCCAACTGCCAAGAGAGACACCAGTGTCGTATCCACGAGGGGAACGGGGGGGGGGGGGGTTGACACGTGCCCCCGGTGGCACTTTAAGGGGCTGCAAAAAAAGGGAAAGAAAAATTGAAAAGGGGAGATAAGGAAGCAACTTATCATAATTACATGTCGAAGATGCATGGTAATTTGCATTAGATATTATTTTCTGCGGGTTTAAAATGCAAATAAATCTGAATCTATGCCGCTTCGCTCCGTAACATATCATTTCAGGATGTCGTATTTTCAGGTCCAAATATAGGATTAAACGTAAAAAATAAAATCTGAACTTTCGGTTTCCCTAATAAAATGCTCATCAATTGTTGTTTGTTTGTATGTTTATATATTATTTTCAACGATGATCTGGAATAATAATGTAAAATTAACTTTCACTGGTTTTAATCATTTTTTGTGATTATTATTCATTACTACGTAGATGATGATCTCTAACTGAGTATAGCTTCTCATTTTGTAATTACTTAGTTTGTTTGATAAATTTATGTTTGTTTCTTATATGTTAAATGGTATATTGGTTATTTGTATATTTGACGAGTTTTCAATAATTGCTTTGTTACTTTTTTTAGTATTATATGGAAGATCATGCAAAATTATGGATTCTATTTCATTAAATCTAAATTTGAATTTGAACTAGCATACAATATTATATGCTTGTCTTCGTGGCTAAAATCGTGTTTGCCTATCTAGCTTAATCCCCTCCCCCCCCCCTCTCTCTCTCTTTGTCTATCTCTCAAAAACTACAGTACTGTTATATCTTTTATCGCCATTTCGAAGAAATATCGGTAGGACGACAACCTGAAAAATGACAGACTGAAAATTATAATGTTATAAATGTAGGGGTCTTGCCACAGTGAAGGAATTCCTTATGAGTTTCATAACAAAGAGACAAAAGCATAGAACTTTGAAAATTTGAAAACAGAGAGATTCAGAGAGATATATAGAGAGAAGGACAAAAATCGGAGAGAGAGAGAGAGAGAGAGAGATAAAGAGCGGCTAAGCACCCATAGGCCGTAACCTAATTCTCACAAATTCACTGTTGCACTAGTCAGCATCAAATCACTAGCGTATTTGAGGGAGTGACAAGGGGAGCAATTTCCCCCTCCTGCATATTGCTCCGTTTAGTCTCATTTCACAACGCCCCCTATCGTCAGAGTCAGCAGCCTAACATGTTTGCCTATGGACGTTTTTTTACAAAAACCGTTAAAAATTCATTTTTTGTTTAAACGAAAAGCACATCCACCCCGACGTACGTTATCACTAGCTTTCATTGGAGCCCTCATGTCTCATTGACTTTTGAAAGTTCACCCACCGTAATTTTTCAAAATAGGTTGCAATTTAGCTCGCCATTGCCTATAATACACATGTGAAACAAGTCGAACTTTGGACTCAGTCTGCCAAGCGATTGTAAGATTATAGGTCAAGCACACGAAGGATAATTAAGAAGCATGAATTATCAATTATCAATTCTGCTATGTTCATTATGTCCATTTCATCCAACCCCCCACCGTAATTTTTCCATTTAGTAAAAGCAAACATTTTGCCGAGTTTAGCCAAACATGAATATTCATGAACGGTCAGACAATACAGCCTCTTAGTACGTAACCTATAGTGAATGGGAATGGGCGATGATCCGTCTAGGAGGTAGAGGTCAGTGGTTTGTGCTGGCAATGTTCACGCGAGCGAAAATGAGACAATCGGAGCAATATGCTAGATTTCCGACCAAAAATTGAAAATTAGTCCCCCACCCCCAATCCCAAAAAACAAAAACAAACAAACAAAATCCATGCTTTATAAGAAGGTCAGGAATTAGTGTACATCAAGAAATGTACTATACGAAATGTTGACAGATCCTAAAAATATTCAGCTTTATCTTCCTCAAATGAATAAGTCATTTGGAAGCCAGGCATGCTTCCCCCTCCCCTCCATCTAATTTAGCACACTGAACTAGAGCCCTCGTTACTAAAAGTATATGTTTTGCCCTAGCTCGTCATGAGGCCTAATACTTACTTTTATTAGTTTGTGTTAAACAATCAGGGTCTCTTCAGTTATTACAACTGCTACACATTTTGGGGTTACAAGTTCGAAATGAAGTATTTCATTATTTTCCTCTCCATATTTTCCTCTCATATGATCTACTCCCCACCAATATCCCCACTAATACTCACAAGCCAATTCTACAATACATCACATGCAGGATAGAAGAAATAACAAAGTCACTGCTTGCGATTTCAATAATTTATGCATTAAATATTGCAATATTACCTTGAAATAGCATTGTTGTACCCCATAGCATTCAAGATGAACCATAATCATACATTTATACATTCTTACTTTCATAAATTTCCCAAATCAGTCAAAAAACGCTATTATGAAAATTTCCTTTTTCGATTTGTCATTTTGTCCACACCTTAATCATCAAAAGCATCTCAAGATTCAGGATCACTGAAATTCTGAAATATTTGCCATCATCAAGCATCATGTCTGCTAATCAACAGAATAAATCTTTCGGAATGTGGAATACACAAACACCATCGTATTCTAAAGAAACCCAAGAGTTATTAAAAGGTAAATTTTAACGTTAATGTGAGTGTAACAAAAGTTAGAGTCTCAATTTATTTAGAGTCATATTTTTTTCCAAAGGCAAAGCACCAAAAGCAAAACGCAAAAACAAGTTGTCATGGAAATGCCAAGCGATCGCGATTTTCCTTTTCAGTTGCGAAATGAAATGCAAACGACGTTCCTTATAATGTATTAATGTCTTATTGAATTGGAAATATTTGTTGTTGTAAATTGTAGTGAGGTGTATCTCTCGTCGAATATCCTTGGTAGATTTTCAACTTGGAAGATAATTTTATTGGCCAGGTCCCACTCATTGTAAATGGTGTTACTACTAGATTTACTACTAGAGTCTATCAATCATGTGTTAGTGCAGGTTGTGTGTCCGGATCGAAGCACATATAGATCTAGGTGCATTCCTATCCTGGCTGTGTATTAAAAGCTGTGCTATTGATTCTCAACATTTCAAACACCACTGTACAAAACTCAACTGATTTCACAAAAAATTGTCTTTACTTGATTGATGACACATAAATTTAGTAAATAGCAGTAAAATACAATTTTTTCAACTTTCCGATGTTAGAAATAGAAAGAATAATTTAAAATGTCAAATTGTGAGTCCACTGTCAAACTTGCCGATCAGCCACATCGGCATGATTGTGTGCATCTGTGTGTTATGAGTGTATTGACTATTCATGCAGGGACATAGACCGAAAGCTTCAGTCCCTATAATCATCGGTTGTTCCACTGAGACTACGTCTGGCTCCACTAGACCTCGGTTATAGGGACTGAATGACTGCCTATGCCAGCCTGTGTTGAAGATATTCGGCTAGATTTTAGCCGTTAGGCCCCTCCCACAAACATGACAAACTTGCCACGGCCGTATTGTTATGCCCCCAAAATCCCCCGAAATGTCATTTTACCTCGTGAATATCCAATTTTGAATTAGGCCTAGGCTATAATACATCGGTTCCACTTACTAACCTGATTGATATAATCCGTTTAATGGTCCCTTTTAAGGAAATTATGGGTCAAAATCGACCTCCATGTTGAAAATCTTGCAAGCCGTTTTAAACTCTCGCTGCCGTCAATCTCATCCCTTCTAGTCTACGCCGAAGGCAAAATGATTATGAAGGAAAAACTGTGCGCCATCTACACGTTCGTAATGGCGTTATCACAGTTTTTCCTTCATAATCATTTTGCCTTCGGCGTAGACTAGAAGGGATGAGATTGACGGCAGCGAGAGTTTAACACGGCTTGCAAGATTTTCAACATGGAGGTCGATTTTGACCCATAATTTCCTTAAAAGGGACCATTAAACGGATTATATCAATCAAGTTAGTAAGTGGAACCGATGTATTATAGCCTAGGCCTAATTCAAAATTGGATATTCACGAGGTAAAATGACATTTCGGGGGATTTTGGGTGCATAACAATACGGCCGTGGCAAGTTTGTCATGTTTGTGGGAGGGGCCTAACGGCTAAAATCTAGCCGAATATCTTCAACACAGGCTGGCATAGGCAGTCATTCAGTCCCTATAACCGAGGTCTAGTGGAGCCAGACGTAGTCTCAGTGGAACAACCGATGATTATAGGGACTGAAGCTTTCGGTCTAGCAGGGACATGTCTAGTAGTAGTAGGTCCATGATTCATGTATTCAAATGCTGCCTATCAACCAGTAGACTAGTGCAGTGCAAGACTAGAGATCAATACGCATTAGCATTGACTCTCTTAGACCGAAAGCTTCAGTCTCTATAATCGTCGGTTGTTCCACTGAGACTACGTCTGGCTCCACTAGACCTCCGATTATAGAGACTGAAGTCTGGGGACCTCTTTCTGCGAGGGACTGTACGGAACCAATGGTTCGGTTCGGCAGGACCGCGATGAATGAGATATGCTACGAGATTTTCACTCTTTACATCCTCATACATGCAGCAATATTACAATAATTAGAGTCTAATTAAAAATTACATATAGGGTCTATATAGCTTATTTGACTTACGATAGCTTGCTCATTTAGATCCTAAATTAATGATTAATCCGAGAAAGTCTCGTCGTCAACATTATCCGTCTTGGTTTTAGTTGATGAATATTCATTTTTTCTTTTCGAACGTCCAATAGCTACCGTAGCTACGTACGAGTCGGCCCGGCTTGACCAACGAACTCCCACGAAACGAGTGCTCTGATTGGCCATTGGCTATGTTTTGGTAGGTGGACCCGGAAATATATCGGCCGCCGGGTAATATTTCGAATGCATGAACGTTCTCAGATAAAAATTGGATAATTCATATAAGTAAGTCCGTAAATTATTTATTTAATATTAAGTTATCAAATTTTGATAACTGTAATTAGGACAAATGACATACCGACCTAATTTACATCTGATTTAGAAATCAGAAAATTAGATCTAAATAAAGAAAATCGGGGAGAAAATGTTTTGACACAAAAAGCTGCCATTGTTGGCTATAGCTACCCCCACGGTACGAGATCTCTGGGTTGCCATCTGTATTGGGGAATGACAACAAATGTCAGTTTTATTAAAGAAATGACCCAAATCAGATGGTTATTGCTGTCTATGACTCTCTATGCTTTGCTGGAGTGGATCGAAGCGGACAGGTTTAATAATCCGAACAGTTGACTTTAAATGGTACTACGAAGAAGTTTACATGTAATATTTCGTAAATCTTTACCTCTTTACAGACACATACATATACTCTAGTGCTAATTTGATGCATGTTTTTCGCTGAATCAGATTCAGAAGAAGAAAAAAATTGCCCAAACTTAACTTAACTCAAGTTACAGTAGATCTGTTGCTCGAAAGAAAGTAGACACTCTCACACCTTTTAAAGCGTAACTGCATGTATTATTCCATAGACTTTGGTGTGAGGGTGACTACTTTATTTCAAGCGATGATGTAAATCATGTATATTTATTATAAACCATCCAGTCACAGCAGCATTATTTTTCTGTACTCTGTGTATAATAAATAAAATGAAGAGTCTATTATTATTCAGACACCCTCTATTGATTCTCAAAACTCTCAAATGTCACTGTAAAAAACTCGCAAGTATTCACTCAAAATCAAAATGTTATTGACAACTTATGAAACCTAAATAGCAGTCAAATAGAGTCTACAATCAATTTAACTTACAGATGTTTAAAAATATACTTTGAAAATTTGAGGGAAAAAAATCTATCATCAATCCCGGCAAAGTGCCATTTAGTGTATATATTCTTGGTCAAAGCTCTAGTGGTCAACTGCTTGAATCTCTGAGATAACTTGACCAAAATAATCGGCCGCTTATAATATTTGTTCCTTCTGCAAACACAAAAAAGGTCCCAATCGTGAGATTTATATGTCATTTGCTCAAGAGTCGATCCTCTACTTTCTCAACAAACATATCCCATATCTTGTTCTTCTTTTTTCCATAGTAATGATGAAAGAATCAAAACTGAACAATTTCCAGTCAAGACAACTGCAGAAAACAATGAAAGGTAAGTCTACACTGTGATGTTACAAATACTATTTACACTTTTGTTTCCATTATCATTTGTTGAGAGCCAAAAATCATTTCTGGCAATCCGTTTTGAAAAAATAAAATGAAAATGGCGTTGATACAGTTCAAACTTTCAGCTATACATATGTACCTTGTCTGCTTTGATCATTTTGTGGTTTATTATGATATCTGGCCCATGAATGGAACAAATTAATTTATGATTACTGTAGAAAAGGAGCAGTATGTAAGCTTCAATGTTCTCATACCGCATATCTTGAATTAACACTCTTCAGATTTGCAGCAGAAAGGAAAACAACTTTTAAAAGAAAACATCCAATTGTGCTGATGATGAACACATAATTGCCATGCGCATAGAAGTGGAAAAACAAGCTGTTTTTTTTTTGTGGGTCATTATTCCCCATTCAGGTTCAAATAATTCCAACACTGTTAGTGTCAGCGGCTTATTAGCGAGAAGAAAAAAATCAGAAAGTTACCACAAATCATTAAAAATACTGACAAAATGCATGATATCATCTTAACAGTGTGTGACAGTGAAGCCCAAACATTAACAAATTCTAAAAAAACATTCAATATATTTTTCAATTGTATTTTTAGTTTCAACGAATGACAAGTAATATTATAATCCTTGGTTAAATTTTTAGATGGAGCTACTCTCCCATTAGCATGTAACCCAACGACAAGTGCCAGACCAGCGCAGCCTCTTCTTCCTCAGAAGCCAAGCGTCCGTGTGAATCCAAAGGGATACGGCAAGGGCGTACGCACCAAGGAGGATATAGAGGACTCCGGGGCCTATGAGAGAGACATGTACACAGGCGGTGGAGTAATAAGTAAGTTGGGACACCTTGTACAGTCTGTGAAAGTAGGAAAGGAATAGGTTAGTAGGAAATATTGTCTGTTTGGAGCCATGGGGATGTGAATGTAAATGCTTTAACACCGAGTTAACGCCCTTCTGGCTCTGAACAGACAATATATATATAATGTAATGAAGCAGATTATGAAAATTGATATGACCTTTGATATATTATTATTATTTGATGATGGACTACCATTATCATGAATGATATCTCCTTATGATATGTATTTACCAAGGCCATGTTCCAAAGCATTTAATTCTCAGACAAGTGATGTTATTGTGAATAGAAATGCTTGCATGAGTAAATCACTTAATAAGGTACAGCTTATATTAATTTCTGATATGCAGAAATTACATCAGTTAATTTCATTTCGTAGAATAGAATTGATTTCCATTTTTGAATATTTTTGTATTGACACATTTTTCTGTAGGATTAGTGTCTACATACATGTAAAAGGCACATTCTCATGAATTATATTCTTGGGAAAGATTGAATAGAAGAATGCAAATTTACATTAATGCCTCACAAAATTATATGACATTTGTTGAAGAGTAAAACTATACATTTTTTCTTACAAGTAAATTCCATTTGCCATGAATGATACACAGACCGACAGTAGTGAAAATGTGCATGGCTATTTTACATACATGTATATGGTTATAGTAGACAGAGTATTTAATTATTAAACATATTTATTGTTTGTGTACAGAGTCATTAGATAAGGAGAAAGAGAGATTGCAGAACTACATGGCTTACGGTGAAGACATCCCTCCCATCTCTGAAGAGCGTAAACGAGAGGTCCTGAAAACCCCTGAACCTGAACCAATGATTGATAGATTCGCAGACTGTAAGTATAGCTTGGTGAAAGAAACTGTGTGCCAGTGATTGGAAAATGTTTTCATGTAGCATATAGGAGGCGAGTTGGCTCAGTCGGTAAAGCGTCTGCCTGTTGAACCAGAGATCCCGGGTTCGAATCCCACCCAGGCGGATGACTGAAGCCTGCGTTGTGTGTTGGCGTGCCCCTCCCCTTGTTCAGAGACGCAGGCTATGTTAAGTGGAAAACACTCCGTCCCTCGGATAGGACGTTAAATGGAGGCCCCGTGTAGAGAAGAGTCACTACCTTTGCACGTTAAGAACCCACTGCACTATCCGTATAAGAGTAGGGGGAAACCCCGGTGTAGTGGTCCACCTGCACACACCCCAGTATAGTATGACTATGATAATACTCTGTAAATATATGTACTCAAAATGGAAGAAGAAGAAGTATTGGTGTATACTATGAGGTTATGGAGTCATCAAAATTATTAGCATATGGCCCAGTCTTGGGACAACAGAACATATGGCATGAGATTGTGGTCTAGGACAGTATGGGCTTTAGCTGTTACTTGTCATATATCGAGTATGAGGGCATATGACGAGCTTTCCTATTCAGTCAGGGGACATTTCTTCTATGATACTCTTCCACACCTAACATAATAAGAATGAAAGAGCTCACAGATTAAATTTCACCTTTCCCAGAGTTTAACCTTCTCTTTGTTCATTCATTCATTTATTTTATTGCACTAGCAGCATAAATATAAAACAGAAGAATTTTAAAATGACAAGATGCATATGAGGATTTGTGGGAGATAGTGGTTTGCAAATTATTTGATATGAACCTTAATAAAAAGTTTGTAAATAGTTATCAATTTTATCATGGACTTCCATTATCACAGATGATATGGACTACTTTATCCAAGGCTATGTTTTTACATAATTTTACCCATTGAAGAAAAGAAGAAGATGCATGTAAATCACGTGTGCAGCCTACCTGTCTGCTAATCTCTGTACTTCTGTTGACATATTTCCCTCATTTTCAGACATGTCTGTGGACAATTGAAATATTAATGCCAGTTGTGTAATTTTTTCACAGTGATTAGTTACTGGATTGCACATGTCAACGCCCTGAACTAGATTTTGATTACCAGGAGCCTATGGCTTTGAGTAGAAAATAACCTTAGTGTACTTCAATTCAATTCTATTCTGGTTTATTGTAAATAAAAACATGCTGAATAAAAAGTCTGGAGACTCATACAATTCAGTTTACAAATTATAAATACATACAAGAATATAAGAAATTGTATTTATTATCTTAATTTTTTTCTCCAATTTTAGTGGAAGCTGAGATTCAAGAGAGAGTGGAGTTTCTTGAGGACATGAAGAAGATGGGGAAGGAGAGGCAATACAAAGCCATCATCGGTACTGAGATATCTATGGTATGTTACTGTGAGACACTGATGATAATACCGATTGTGGTGATGATAGTGGTGATGATGAGATGTGATGATTATGCAAGGAGAGGCAATACAAAGCCATCATCGGAACTGAGATATCTATGGTATGTTAATATGAGGCAGTCATGGATAATGGTGATGATGATGATGATGATGATAGTGATTGCAATTTTATTTATTTATTTATTTATTTTATTTCCAGGCAAGATGATAACATACAAAACATCACAACGTTGACAAATGATATAACATAAACATAATGATATTTAGCACCAGCCAATGCCTGAGGATCACCTAAATGAATTTAAAAAATTCTGTCTAGAGGATCTCCACATTGGCTGGAATGGTGATGATGATGATGATAGTGATGGTGATGATGAAGATGATAATGATGGTGATGGCAATGATGATGATGATGATGGTGATAGTGATGACAATGGTGATGACGATGAAGTGATGATGATGATACTGATGGCAATGGTGATGGTGGTGATAGTAATGACGATGATGATGGTGATGGTGATGATGATGATGATGATGATAATGATGATGATGATGATGATAGTGATAGCAATGATGATGATGATGATGGGGATCATGATGATGGTGATAATGATCATTGGTGAAATAGTGATGATTATGATGGTGATATAATGATGGCACTAATAGTGATGAGGAAGTTGGAGGATGATATTCATAGTAACATCTTTGATATCGAAATATTAGAAAAACATTGTTGAAAATTAAGACTATAAATTAAAACTATAAACTTGAAATAAAAGTGTTAACACTCCTTGGTCATGTGATTCAGCAGAAATACAGCAAAGTGAATTTAGCACGTCTTTCTATCAAAGCTTTTTGATGCAAAGCGTTCAAATATTCCAGCTGTAATATTTATAATTCACAACTTGCGCTTGATTTTTACAGAAAATCAGAGAAATGGAGGTCATCGACAAACAGAGGACACAACAACTGAAGAAGGCAATGGCGGCGAAGGAAGCAGCACAAGGAAGCTGAGAGTTACCAGGTCGATCATTCCACCTCTGATTAGTTTATGATATTGTCCATTATATATTTGTACAGATGACCAGTGATATATCAAACATTCTTATATATGTATTCAAACAAAGAGAAATTTAAAAAAAAGAAGAGGGATGAGCTGAGCGGGCCTATTTTAAATGTTTAGACTTAGGAAGTGCTTCACGGGATGAAAACATTAAGTGATTCTGTTTTTATAGATTTTGAGGTATATGTATATGTACATGTATATATTGTTTTTATAGTGTTGCCATCTTCAGCATACTCTTTTTGAAATCTCAATAATTCAGTTTGGAAGAAGAATATATCATCTGTTTGGAGCCAGAAGGGCATCCCATATACATTAACACAGACTGAACATCCTTCTGGCTCTGAACTGACCAAATTTGACTTGGGTACATACTTTAAAGGGAGTGGGTCATCAGTTTTCATGTGCAGAAGGTCATAATACGCTGACACCAGTCTTTAGTGGAAATACCATTTAATGGGTGTACAGATCTAGACACAGCAAACCCTGTTGGCCAATCAAAAAATACCCCAGGTCTAGTCTCTCAGAGAGCCTTCAAGTGATGCATATGTCAGATATCGGTATGACTTTACCATATGGGGGAAAAACAGCATATATTGGTTAAGTACCGAACAGGTGTCTCACCGTGTCCAATTCCCCATAAAAGCCCACTTCTATGTGTCTTCAATTGGTATACATTTGGACGAGCATAGATGTGTGAAGAATGGAACGGGCTTGCATGTTATTGTTTACAATCATCCCTTTAATCGCTTTTCTGAAAATCTATACTGCCTATATTTGCATAGATTTCTATACATTTTAGAATGTGTTGTGAAATTGGTATTTAGTAACTCTATTATCTTATAAACATTTTTATGTACCTTTACATATTTCAATTCTCACCCCCCCCCCCCTTTTTTTTTACATGCATACAATTTGAAAAACTAAAATGAAGGCTTAATCTATGTTCCTTTGTGACTCTGTTGTAACTGCTAGTTGGTGAGATGAATAATATTGCATGTTTTAATTACTGGGTGTATTTACATGTGCATACATGTATAGAGGTAGGTGAATAGTCGAGATTTGTCATTCAAGTAGGGACTGCAGCTGTGACATGTAGCTACATAAATTGTACAACTGGCAGGTTCAGTATCAGTTATTCTGCTGAGAACTTGAGCAAGGTTTCACAAAACCCATTGAAATGCGTGTATTGAATTGGAAATGTTATATTCAAAAGCTCACATTTTCCTTTTTTTCAAAAAACTCGTCATCCCTCTCTGGTGTTTCCTTTGTGGATAAAAAAACAAATACAGCCCTAGGCCTTTCCGCACTATTCATTGCCATTATTTGTTTAGACTGTAGTCATGGAGACAGGAGGCTCGCCCACACACGTGGTGCTCATCAATACTTGATTCGCGCCATCTATTGTGGTGCTGCTTCGACTTCTTAAAACAGCACAATTGCATTTTGTTATTTTCCTCATTTTTTTAAAGATGTTTAATTTTTTTTAAGATGTTTTATTTTGCTTGTCCTCCATTAGTTGTTCTATCAACACTTGATTAGATTTGTCTTATTATGGATGATGTATAAAGTGTATATCATTGTAAGCATTCTGAATGAATGTCACAAGAAAAATGTATTTATTGCTAGTGATATTTTGTGAATTTGGTATTCAATAAAATAAATTTTGTGATACTGTATTTTTTTTTTTACTACATTTACTTACTTAGTTACTGTAGATGACAAACATTTGTTTTCTTTGAATGAGTAAATCTTTGAGAAGTAAAAGATATGTTCGAGTATTCAGATAACTATTGTATAAGGAGGAAAAGTTGAGGGAGAGTAGGGTGGAGAGGATAAAATCTGGATGGTTAGGTTCATGCTAAATGTATACAAACAGTATCCAAATCATCACAGCCACATCAAAGTTTAATCTTTTATATATATATATTTATATGCGAACTTTTAATTAGAAGTCCAGTATATTTGCCATGTATACAAACAGAGATATGAAATCAGTTACCATTGCAGATAGATTGGGAGTATAAAATTCTTACAATCATAATACATACTTACAGCATTCGCACAATTCATTAGACTAGGCAGAAATTTGTTGACCCTTAAACAGATGAAATGCCATCGGGGCAAGATATAATGCTTTATTAAAAGCATGCATTAAGAAATACAGATGATTACTAGCATTAAGAATATGCCATGGAAGTTTAGTAAACCCAAATCGTTTCATAATATTTGAATTATTCAGTTATTTTGATATGTAATGTATAACGAGTGATAACTACCTTTATTTAGTATTACAGATAGCCCTAATGAACAACATTGTCAAAACGTGATGGAAATAAATAGTCTTTACTCTTCACATTCATCCGTTGATCACATAAAACCCCAAGACTAAAATTATACAAAAACGAATTACACAGCATAGATACATAAAAAGAAAATGAAACAGAACCATAATAAAATACATATTATTTAAAAAAGCATGAAAGCTACTAAAGACAAAGCTTTAAAATACCTAAGAATCTCAAATATATAATAATATTAAAAAACAAGACATCAAAATTGACAGAGGCAATTTATCTATTGTGTAAACTAGGCATCATCAAGTGTAATGTGTTCACTGTATTTTGGTAACTTTGAAATAAAATAGAAACACTAAGCAAGCTGTACAAATATTTGTAAAATGTAAAATGTTATTTAACTTTCTATAACTTTCTAAGAAAACAAGGCAACTCATAATTTATGACAGCATATGCCTGTACGATAATAAATAGAAAATGTTTTAAGTCACAGAACAAATGCTTTCTACCACTGAAGCATATAATTATAATTGGAATATATAAAAATCATAATGTCAATGTATAATGAAAATGTTATTGCATTCTTTTCTCTTTTTCTTTTAAAAACAGATACATATAGTCAATTTGACGATAAGGCAAAGAAAGGGGTACACAACAAGGTTATCTACTTTACTCATTTGAAACAAAGCTTCATTTTGTGATAAATTCTTGCACTGAAAAATTTAAATTAGATTATGTCAATTGCAGCATTACTGTGACATATCTTTGGCCTAACCGTATACAACATGCAGATGTGCACTGCCTAACCACCATTTGGCATTTATACCCATGCACTGTTTGAATTTTAAAAAAGTGTATATTTTCCTGATTCCAGTATTGAGATGTTTTCCACAAAGTAGCAAACGGTCAAAGGTCATTGGTTCGAGTCACAGCGAGACACTAAACTATTGTCTTATGACAGGACTTAATCAACATTTGTCACTCTCGATCCAGGTGTAGAAAATGGGAACCTCTTGGAAGGAAGTCCTGTCGCTAACGCCAAGATAATTTTGGGGTGCTATAAGCACCTGAGGTGAAGTGAGTATGAGCAGAATACACAAGATACTAGAGAATAAATTGTTTGTTTTACAATTGAAGAAAAAGCTGAATAAAAGCAGCCACTAGTAAACTTTTTTTTTTTAATAATTTTTTTTACAGCTATTCTTTTTTAGTCCCATACAGGCCTTCTCTTGTTACCACGAGTGCATGATGCTATCACACTCCATCTCACTCGTAACCTGCTTTGTTGGACAAGATTAACAACAATTTTCTCTAAAAGCAGCAAATCTATTTTAGATATACATTCAGTTGCTTCAATAGTGCCTTCAAAGACAAAAACTGAAGCAAAATGGACAGGGAAATAGAAGATTATAAAAGAGTAGAAGACCAGAAGCAATAGGAAAGAAAAATAATCATAGATGATAATGATGATGTATTCTGAATATTTGCTTTCAATATCGTGGGTCATATTGCAGATCACTAAAATAAAGAATATAAAGCTTTACTTAGCTTTTGCATCTCACATGCATTTTTATCGAGGGAAAGAAGGAAATCCTGTCTCAATATATTATAAAAAATACATGTCTTGAGATACATGAATTTTAATCTGATGCTGATAGAATTAAAACGCTGAGAGTATGATGAAATATACTGTCTTTAAAAAAAAGAAAGTCATCAAATACGTAGCTCCCTCTTGTGATAACATAATGTACAGTCATTTTGGTACACTGGGTGAAACCAAACTGACTTGAATAAACTTGAATAAAATTAATGCCTTTTTCATAAAAATGAGTTGATGGTAATTAAATGGTCACTTAAAGAGAAGGTCTGGCTTATAATCATTTAAAATATGTCACCACTTACATTACGTCTACAGAGTACAATAGTGGATATTATTAACAAGTTAAAAGAAATCCTTAATATCTATACAGCTCTTACTACGAATATCATCCATTTTGTACATTTACATCAATATTATATTAAATTCTAAAGCTGACAAGAAAGTCTTGCATATTAAAGACAAAACAGAATTCAACTGCAGATATGCAACCCTGCACATACATGTACCAGTATACAAGATTAAAGTTCATGAAACATTTCTAATATACAGGTGACAAACGAAGCGGCGAATGTCCATTTCAACAATTGATTTCAGATAGGAGAACAGAATGGACACACCTCTTGTTTTAATAAAAGACACGTAACAACGGATAAAACGGTGGAAGCACATACAGTTAAAGCTTACAAAGGCATCATTTTTCATCATCAAAAGGCCTTTGACACATGATGTATGAAAAAGAATTAAGGCTCTATTAATTAAAGAGCGATGAAAAAATTCACAGGTAATCATGCGAAGACTGAACTTGTTATTACATACACCGCATACACGTGAAATATTCATATTGCGAGCACGAGTGCATTACTGCTTCGTCAGCACTTTTTTCATTGAATTCTCAAACGTATTGCATGAACACAATTTGGTCGTTATAATATATTAATTTGGGAAATTGTGCATGTCTCTTTTCATAGGATACTTGCTATAGTATAGACAACAAGGCTTGAAAAACACTCTACAAATACAAGATCATCAACCTAATTCTTGAATAATTTCCTCATTTGTAAGTCTACATAGGAAAGATGTCTAGGTATTACTAAATAAACATAATCGTCATATATATTGAAATAGCAGCAAAAGGGAAGACACACCCCCATATATCAGTATCGACAATACCTTGCATTTTCATGGGGCTAAATATACAGTTATTATGATATACATGTAGCTTTGCTTCGCGGAATAATACAAGTCACTTTTCCTTCGGCACAAGATGGAGTTGTTCTACAAACAATCGCATCACATTATAATCAAAACACAAACATAGCTTGCTATGACAATGGTTTTCTAATTTGACATTTTATTTCTTTAATTACTAATTCAAGATTAAGGCATCATTATATTGTATGTTAGAAATACCAACTCACCCAACATTTGTATAAATATGAACCCCTTTCTAATTTAACTTTCAACGACATACATGTGTCATTGTTAGGGGTTAAATGCAAGTTATATACTACTTGCTACTTGCATTTTGCTCTATTGCAGTATGTAAATATGGTTGATTAAAAAACCATGGGGATGCATATGTCTGCAGTGGTTGTAAACTTCTTCAATAGTATAGTTCAATGGTGATCCTCTTCAAGAGTGTTATAATCTCTTTAACACTGCAACTGGTGGGTAATGTAAGGCTACAGCAAGGTGAGAAGAGAGAGATGGGGGTATCCACCAGTCTTCACTTGATGAGACCCAGCTTGTGCTTTTTCTTGTGCTTCTTCTCTTTCTTCTTGTCACCTGTAATAATAATAAAAAAAATAATGATAACAATATGAAGGATAAAATAAATAATCACTTTCAGTACAAATATCACTGCTTATATCCAATTATTTCCTACCTCCTTTCTCTGCTTTTCATCACCATCACCAACCACCATCTTCATAGTGTCCACTGTCATTACATTCATCATCACAATCTCATCTCCATATCACCACTATCACCATTATTGCCACTTGCTTGCTTGCTTGCCAGTCACCTCCAGTACCCATCATGGCTTCTATGCCTCCACCCTCGGCCTCCTCTCTCAGTCTGTCATAATTACCAACCTAAGACCTCATTCCCATCATCCCCGCCACCATAATTACATTCAGCACCACTCTCCTCATATTCCCATCTCATTACCAGTAAATGTACCAAAACCCTTCATCTTTCCCCCATTTCTAGTATATTCATATCCATTACCCATCATCATCTGCTTACTCCCCCATTAAACACAACCAACACCACCATCGCCATCACTAACATTACCCCCACCACCACACCACTATCTTGCACATATCACTATCACCTGAATATCTTGATCCTCACTTCTCCTTTCCAGCACCCATCATGGCCCCTATCCCGTGCCTCCTCTCTCAGTCTACAACTCCTACAACCACTACTACTAATAAAAACAACACCACCGCCATCACAACCATTTCTCCCCACTATCATCTTGCACATATTAATATTACATGACTATCCTCCACCTTACTAATCACTTCCAGTTCCCACCATTGCTTCTATATCTCTATCCTCCATCTCCTCCCTTAGCCTATCCTCTTCCAGTCTCTCCACAATCTGGTTCCTCTTCCTTCATCATCATCACCATCATTAACCCCCCCCCCCCCCCCCCCAACTATCATCTTGCACATACCATCACACACTGCAATCTTCGACCATGCTACTCACTTCCGGTCCCCATCATTGCATCTATATCTCTATCCTCCATCTCCTCCCTCAACCTGTCCTCTTCCAGTCTCTCCACAATCTGGTTCCTCCACCTTCATCATCATCATCATTACTATCGTCTTACACATACCATCAAAACGCAATCTTTGACCATGCTACTCACTAGTTCCCATCATTGCTTCTATATCTCTATCCTCCATCTCCTCCCTCAATCTATCCTCTTCCAGTCTCTCCACAATCTGGTTCCTCTTCTGGACCACCTCCATCAGCATCTCCAGGAGCTGCTCCTCCCTCGTGGCATCGGCATCGATCCTCTCATGCTCCTGCTTCTGGAGAATCACCCGGAGCTCAAACTCGATCTCGGCATGCTGGAGTTCTAGCTCCTGCTGTTGGGCCCTGAAAGGACACAGAGAGAGAAAATTATCAATATTCTGGAGCATACCACCAGTGAACAAAATTGTGCATGAGCAAGTCACTTGCACCCAGCAAGTTTAAAGAGAGCTTTGAAAAATATGCTCCAAATATTCCATTGCTTATTGGATAATGATACTTTCAATAGACTTCTTAAACACTTACAGCTCACTGCATTAGAATCAAATAAGTTCAATACTTTTTTGTTATCGTCGGGGTAAAGCATGAGCAATGATTTCAGGCACATTCAGAAGTAAATACAGATCTCAATTCTCTTTGAATCTTTAATCAGAGAACAGCTTTATTTGATACACAAAAACAAAAGAAATAATGATCCTCCATGAACGCAAAAGTAAAACAATTTCTTCCTATTTGAAGGATCATTATTTCTTGTGCTTTTTTGTATTTTCTCAGAATTCATACCTATTTACTTCATTTGATTCGTATCACCGAGTGAACAGGTGAGATTCTTTCCGATGTAAATCAAGTGTATTGTTAAAGTCAGACCTTACAAATGTTTGTTGCTATAACACTTACAAAAATAATAATAATAACAATAATCTGCACTCTCTCTTTCGCAATTCTTGAATTTTTTGATAATAATGATATGAATTTTTTTTGCATGAAGCCACCAAACCCAACTGTGAATACTTCACAATGTATCCCATTGCCATTTACATTGTATGGACACATGATCAGGGCTGGCAGGGACTAGCCTCTTTGACACTTGAACAGGTAATGAACCACATCAACACAATATTGGCAACAACATTTATCCTATCAATCATGATGAATATGTAACATGTCTAACAATGACAGAATGAACGTCGCAAGCCAAGACTGAACTAAGGTCATCCAAGTGTCAAATTGTTAAATTCCAACACTCTGCACTTTACTTTAAAAGTACAGTGAAAACTGTCTATAAAGATCACCCAAGGGAGACAAGAAAAGTGGTCTTTATAGGCAGGTGGTCTTTATCTACAGGTTCCTTTAGTACATGTTTCAATGAGAAACCATTTTCAAGGGAAACAAAAAATGTGGTCTTTGTAGACAGGTGGTCACTAAAGCAGGTTTGACTGTACTTGGGTTTAACAAGTTTCAATTAAATGGTCAAGTACATGATTGTTTAAATGTATTTAGCTGATGATAATGAAGTTGATAACATGGTAAGTACACAATGTGACCGTGAGACATATTGTACACAACAGCTACATGTATATTAGGGAATTTCTGGAAAGACATGGATGATGACGAATCTCAACAATTAGAACTGCTCACAAACAAAAATGTTCCTAGCACAAAATCAAGATATATTGAAATCCCATACTTAATTACACTAAAAATTTCAGTCTTAAATCTTGCAAGCTGTATGCAAGAGACCAGGGGACATGTTGGAATCTTCATAATTCATAATTGCAAATATTTTGTTCCCCTCTTTAGTTGAAAACAGATAAAAGGACACAAATTTCTGATGAAAGGATTTCCAAGTCTTAAAAGCTCTGCTTCAGACTGGTTATGACCATCCCCTCCTAATAAAAACAAGAAAATCATGACTAACTCCACATCAGCTCATAAGATATTAATCATTGTGGTTCACACCATGTGGTCTTTTAATCGATAGCCTTTCAAGGAAATCCTACATGACAGTCACGGTTTTTAGTTGAACGGAAGCGATGAAAGTGTGTACGTCCCCAGAGTTATCGAAGGATTAAGTAAGTTACGTCATTATTGTTTTATGACTCAGCATTTTAAATCCATTCAAGGGTCCATGTATTGCGTCAAATGGGGTGGGACAAGATTAAGAGCCTGCCTAAACAAATCTGCGAGAAAAGTCACCCTTCACTAATGCAACCACTACAGCCAACCCCCCCCCCCCCAAAAAAAAAAGAAGAAGAAGAAGAAAATCAACAAAACAAAAGGCCAGACAAATCTGAGATTGATTTATCAAAATAGACATCCGAGCATGTTAAGTAAAAGCTTGCAAAATGTACTTCCCACTTTAAATAAAAAAATCTAAACTTTGGCTTTAAAGAGAGACTTGTTGGTTTGTTAAAAGCCCAAAACAAGCCAATAGAAAAGCTCTATTATCAACTGGCATTTGTGACTAAAAATTGTAATAGTTGGATGCAGCAGATGTGTTTATTGATTGTCTATGGGAGATAACACACTGTGTTCCTAAGAGGAATGACACTTTTGTTTAGGAAGACAGTGGAATAGTGATACACTTGACAACCAAATGACTCAGAGACAAACAAGAGTACAAACACTACTTGGGCAGTGTGATTGGTTCATCTGAGATTAGAGAAGGCTGTGCCATGACCAATAACACATGTTCTTTTGAAACTGGGCCGGTCAGCTAGACACACTGAATCATTAGAAATGTTAGTGACTCAGGTTACGATCCTTTAATTAGAGGTCAAGAGTAAAGGAATGTGCTCAAGGATTTTATAAATTATGTCAGGTCATGTCTAGGACTGCTTTCTTTCATTTCAATGTTATTTGTCCACTAAAAAATACTACAAAACCCATTTAAACCACAAATTCTGACTATATGTTAAACTACTTCCTGAAATAGATTATTACATTATAAAAGCAAATTAGTCTGTTCAAAGCTTTTGTATGGCAATGCAATCATCAGGTTAACTTAAAGCTTTGATTTTGGCAATAATATGTCAGACAAAATGCTTTGAAGTTGCTATGTATCGGCAGTATTTTAAGCCCCACTGCACTTCATATAGCTACTTGCGCCCTCTATGTAGGAAAAAATGCTGAAGCAGTGACCGTTGGTCCCCCATGGTCCCCTTTTTTCTTGTGTTAATTGAGAGCTGATTCAATGAGATAACGACCTGTCAGTGACCATGAAGGGAGGTGTAATCCCTTCTGGCCAAACTAGTGCAGACAGGCTTTAAGAAGTCTGTAATGACAAAGATTAGACATAGAGGGAGCCCTTTTACTTACTGTGCGATGAGTTCTCCTTCTCTCCTGACTAGTTTATTCTTCTGATTGACCACATCAAACCATTCAGCTAGAAGAGTATCGTCATGGGCAGCATCATCTAAAATGAAATATGTCACAGAATATGAAATTTTAATATATATATCATTTGCAGGAGTGGTTCTACAGGTATTGTTTTTCTTTTAAAAACCAAGTTTATTAATTTTTATTTTCATTTATTTATCATTATTATTGTTATTACTGTTGTTATAATTATCATTATTGCTATTATTGTTATAATTTTTTTTTTAAAATATTTATTTATTTATTTATTTATTTATTTATTTATTTATTTATTTATTTATTTATTTATTTATTTATTTATTTATTTATTTATTTATTTAATTTGTATTACAGTGTATATATTTATTTATTTATTTATTATTATTTTTTTTTTTTTTTGGGGGGGGGATGCACTTTAAGGGAGCTTTAGGAGTTGTTGCATTCATTCCCTACATGTGCCTCACAATCGTTTTTTAGGGGGACATAAAGAAATTATAAGGAGGCTTGAGCTCCCTCCCCTCTTCCCCCTTATAGCAAAAATTTCTTGGAAACCACATTGAATGAATAGAAAAATACAGTGTTACATGCATGTATATAGGTCAGGACTTTTTCATTAAGCTCCCTATCTTTCTGTTTCTTCCCTCTTGATCGATCAGTGTTAGTCTCGATTCTGTTTTCCATCATTTCCAACCTTTAAACTGAGACATGACCATGATGGCTATAACGAGAACCAGAACCAAGCTGCTAATTAGGTTAACGTTGCTATTTTCAGGTTGACCTTTGAATGTGTATGAGACATGAATACTTTAAAACATATGTCCTGTACAGTGAACTCCTTTCATGCAACATAATTAATATGCTCATTATCATTACGCAGTAGGAAATGTCAAATTGCATGCCCTTTGGTAAATTATAAATACTTTTTACAACATATGTATCAGAGTAATGAAAATATGAACAGGGCATTAATTTTGGCAATTAATAGTGCACGTTTTTTGTTAAGTTGTTTACATAAAGGTGTATCCAAAAGATGAATAAGTATGAACAACTAAAGTATTCATACCCTTACCAAGTTTATTTGAAGGATGAAAAAAATGTATTTGTCCCAATTCGTGTTTCTTGAGAATGTGACGTATTAAAGCTCACATCTAAAGGTATTCAACAAAGGCCTTAATTCAACCAGTCCACCAAAAAAAAAAAAAAAAATCAAATCAAATCAAATTTACAAGGGGTTTGAATAATTTAGTCTTTAACTCTTAAGCTGCCACCCATACAATGCAACCAGTGCCACGGTGCTAATTCCTATTGTGCCACAGTGCTAATCTCCTGCGTGCCAAGTTAATTTTAAGGTTGGTTCAAGTGCGTGTTATTTAAATCTTTACAAAAAACAAATCGCTGAATTACTCAAGAAAATCCAATCTGACTGTTGTATACAAAGACGCGTAATCCAAAGCCGATAATCTGATGCACGCGATGGTACTTTCAATAGCGCTGCAAAAACACTCAGCACGGTGCAATGGGCATGAACAATAACTTTTATTACATCTGCGCGCTAGCGCGCACAAAGCACCGTAGCGGTGGCTCGCTAGCATGAACGTGGCTTTCAATCGATAGCACGCTCGCGTGCACATGGCACTATAACAATAGCGCGCTAGCAGTCTCATGGCAGGATAAGAGTTAACTGTACATACAGGTTCATTCGCTTGTTTCACTGGTTATTCATTACAAAAAGACGAATAATCTAAATTCCTGAATGTCCTGGAGACTCACCGTCTGTATCTTGTCTGAGATTTGTCTCCAGCTCCACACCTCTCTCCTCTAGCTCCCTCTGTCTCTTCTCAATGTTTATCAGCTCCTGCTGGATCAGGGACGTCTCTATGTGATCCTTACCAACCTGGAGAATCAAGTAATTAGCAACAGGAAGATGTGTTTAAATACATTGTCTCGGTTATTTGTAGAAACGGAAGGAAACAAAAACAAAATCAAGAGAACCAAAAGAGGGTTATCACTTCTTAAAGGGGGTGTAGCATGGCAAATACTGGTTAGCGCCATCTACGACTTCTTTTGAACAACTGCACGTAAACAGACCACAGATCTCCTCATGCTTCGGTTTCACGTATGTTGCATGCACGTGAATACTGCGGTCACGTCGTCCAAAGTCGTATTTTACCCGTTTGGCCCCAAGTCAGGCCACAGGAAAGACACGTAGTCTCGTCATGGTACACCCCCTTTAACATGAAAGCGCCTGTATTTGAAGATGACTTGATGTCATAAAACTTGCAGTTTTTATTTTAAACATCAGAATACAAAACTGTAGACACATCATTGCAAGAAAAATACAACTATCAAATGATGACCAAATCAAGAAGCATCATAATCATTAAAGGTAAAGACCGGTAGTGGTAAAATTGCGGTTCTAGGGTTTTGGGTGCAAAATATCCATTCAATATTGTTTAAATATTGCCTTCAGAGGTTTCGATGGCATAACTTCAACCTAAATTCGCAAAAAAGCAGAAATATATGCCCGAATGTTCAATGTTTAGTGCATTTGCGATATCTATCCAAGCCGGATCGATATGATAATTTACCAAATATATCAATAAGTAGACAGTTTCCTGGCAAAATTTGTATCATCACGTATTTATGTATTCACGCAGTCAAAACATATTCTTTCACATGATTGGTAATAAGAGCTTCCATTTTATTTTTTGAGAGGGGGGCATTTCCCAAACTCGTCTATACTTTTAACACACTCGAAAATGTTAATTTGCTGTATGGAAGAAATATCCGATAGCCATTATATTACAGCAAGTTTACAACATTTCTGGTCCATTTACATCAATATTCATGTGTATGTCATTCATCCGAGTCTTCTCCTCTTGGTCATGAACTAGGTCTGATATTCTTTGATCCAGCGAATGTTCCCCATGTTGACCTTTTAAAAACTGACAGCCGGAAACATGACAGGCTATTATCAAAACCCTTATATGGACAGGTAGGGAGGCAGTGTCAATGGTAAATAACCAATAATGTCTACATGGCCTCAGTTCTTGGTTTTCCACTACGTCTGTTAAACACAAAAGAAATAAAAAATATTGGAAGAATGAATTAAAGTTACCTCTCTCTTGATGGCTGGTGGGGCGGGCGCTTTCCTCTTTCCTTGCGAGTGTGCTCTGGATGGCGGGGCATACTTAGGTCGCTCAGGCTATCGGGGTTAAAGGTCAAAGGGCAAAAGTCAATTAGTTACACTGTGAAATATTAGCAGTACAATGCAGACTGCAGAAAATAATGGGATTTATCGATCTCCACAGTTTTTGAAATTCATTTGAATTTTCGCATATTACTTTTCAATTCTTGAAATAGTAGATACAGCAAATCATAAAAATTGCAACAAATGAATAAGTAAATGAAACCCTGTAACATACACAAAAATTGCATCAAAATTACATGAATGGAAAGAGCTGTCTGACTTCCTGTAAAGTCCAAATTTCAAGCAAACATCAAATGTAGCAAAAGTTTAAAAAAAAAAAAAATACAAAAAGAGTTGTGACCTACTTTGCTTACTATTTCATACCGGTAGATGGTATAGAAGTCATGGCAGTCGTAGTAGCAATCATAAAAAGTAGTTCCTGCTATTCCAACCATTGTGCTCGTTCAAATTGAAATGAAATTATTTCATAACAGACCCACTTAGGGTGGTTTAAGCTGAGCTCAAAATATTAAAAATGCACTTTGCGTACCCTCCCTCTTATGTCATCAAAACTAACAGAATTGAACTAAGAATTAAAAGATGTATAGATATGTTTATCTCAAAATGAGTCACTGGATTAATCCAAAGAAATAGATCGTTTTCCTCTAAACAGATCCCAACAAAAAAATTGCATACATAAAATCAGATAGTTGTAATGAAGTCCTTACAGGATTAAAGATAAGGGCTTTGAAAAAATAGCCAATTCATTGTATTTATTGTTTCAGTTACTAGAGAAACTTTTGTTTCTATTTCATTTTCAGCTCAATGTAGTGTTTTATTGCTGTAAGCCATGGGCCCAGGGCAAACGCATGTGGAAATCATTGATACATCATCGCTGACTCGGAGACTGATTAATTGCTGTCATATATATTAAGGAGACTGGGCGTGATTTATTCGGCTGCTGATTTCATTCGGATAAGCTAATGGCCGCAAGTGTTTCCTGAATGGCCATGCACTCTGTCTGACCAAACTAAATAGGATGAAATATGAAGAAAGTCCAACATTCCATTCGCAATATTAAAGCCCCTCATCAACACGTAGAATATTGTTAATCAACCATAATTGTTTATGTAATTCATATTTCTTTATTCAACATGAATGTTAAATGATTTGAACAATATGCTGTCAATTTGTACTACTAGTACCTGAACTTCTTGGACAAGTACCCCCACACAACTACCCCCTTAGAATTACTAACCCCCCCTGGAACTACATGTGTAAACCCTCAGACAATTATCTACAAGACACTGGGGGTGTGGGGAAGGGGGGGGGGGGGGGGGTGTACGAGTCAAACGCAGTTGTGTGAAGATATTCTTCCTGATACAATTGACAACATGTACACTACCGAAATAACATTCCTCTTTAAAGGGGAGGGGGGGGGGGGGGGGGGGGGGTATTAGCATTGCACAGATCTTGAATTTGCACCCATTTGACCAAAATTGATTAATAACTTCCTGTAAGTGAAAGCAATCTCTAACCCACAACCATGACAGCGAAAATGATACATGAACTAAAACAAAGTTGCTTCAGCTGCTATGACTGAATGAAAAAGGAAATAAAAGATTGGCTACGTGCAAAATATACTTTTATGCCCATAAACCCTTCGGGGATTAGCTAGAGTAAATGTGAGATCATCTTGAAACAATTTTAATGAATTTCTGTTTTTGTTTTAACCAAAGTTCGTTTTTAGTTTTCATGTAATTAAGTAAACATAATGTACAACTGATCTGGTATAAATATGAAAACATTTTCATATAATAAAAAATATATTCAAGAAGATGAATCTAGACTTACCAAAAACATCTCTGTGATTTGGCTATCTTCATGCTTTGTAATGCATGCTACATGCATCATGCCATGCATTCAAATTGCAAACTGATAACGTTGTGTTTCCAGCAGAATAGCAGGGGCATACTAAATAGTTTAATGTATTAGGAATTCCTCTGCTTACGCCCTTCTGTCAGGGCACACAATAATACACATGAAACTGAAAAAAGATGAGACACTGAAAGAGAGAAAATGGCACCCGTGAGAGAGAGAGAGAGAGAGAGAGAGAGAGAGAGAGAGAGAGAGAGAGAGACAGAGTCCAGAGAGAGTGAATTATATTGAGATGAGAGAGATTGAAGAGGGGGAGAGAGAGAGAGAGAGAGAGAGAGAGCGACATACAGCAAATGGAGAGAAAGTGAAAGAGAAAGAGAGGAGAAATATATTACAAAGTTTCTACATGTTTTTATTTCCTGGTTTATCATGTATCTGTATATACACATATATGTGACCTACAAGTCCAGGAACAAATACTGAAAAATATATTTTCTTGCAAGAATACAAAGAAATGGCAAACAATTCATAACTTCCTTACTAATGGTCCGATTCATTTCACTTTTGCCATTCTGTTTCTGTCATTTTTCTGCTTTCACACAAATCAACTTATTACAAGGGTTGGATTGCCCTTTAAAGGCACTGACAGCGGATAGGACAGCACAATCATGGAATTTTGCCAAATATGCTTTTCCTTGCCGCCAATCACCAATTATAAAATGCACAATGCATCAAGTGCAACGGGTGGGACTACTGCAATCAAACGAACCTTGGACGAACCAATGGTCTGTACAATTCTTGCTCTGATTCCCTACTTGAACCAGCTCCAAGACAGGTGCTTTTAATTTAAAAACACCTCACCAATAAGAGGTAATTGGTGATGTAACATCTATGCACCAAAGCATCATATACCAAGGGGTGCTGAGAGCCACTTCAACAACATATAGAAGCAAAATATTCATCATCATGTAACAACATCGATAGGATAGCAAACCCAACAGTAAGTTTACCCTCACATATACAGGACATCAAAAAAGAAGACAAAAAAAAGATAAAGGAACAAAAATAAAGAGGGTGAAATTTCCACCTCCCCCCCCCCCCCCCCCACACTATCTGGAAAAGAGTGTATGAAACGGGTATATGTATGGTCATTTTCAAATATTTTTGTTCCTCCCTTTGCAACTAAATACAGAACCGAGGGGACAAAAATTCAACCAAAATGTGTACATGTTGCCTGTATTACAATTGTGTAATACCTTAGTCAGAAGATGTCGACTTCAGAGGGCAAAAAGTGCATCTTCTCCACTTTTTTATCATCAAGATGGTTCTGAATATGACACACTTCCTGTGACCGTTACCGCAAGATATTCTATTTCCCCCCTGCCTTCTCCCATTCATCAAATTTGAATTTAAAAAAGATGTTAAACAGGTGGCAACAATCTAGCGCCCAACGTCCCATATCAAATCTAGAGTCAGCATCCTAGGAGATATTAAGTATTCATCAGAACTTCAATCACATACTGTGTTATCTTCTTCTTATAATATGGTGCCATATTTCTATATAGCCAGTCCAAACTTGAACATGACGTACAACTTCAATATCTGGACCTATTTATCTTCTTATCTTATATATCTCTATAGCAAGTTCTAACTTGAACATGACATACATCTTCATTATATGGACCTACTTATCTTCTTCTTATAATATTGTGCCATATTTCTCTATAGCCAGTCTTAACTTGAACATGACATACATCTTCATTATTTGGACATACTACATTAATTATGATAGCAGACTCACAGAAATAGAATGCACAATATACACATCTATCCATTGTTATTTAATTTTCCTCCTACAACCTCCTCAAGCAAAAATCTCAGCAAACAGCCATGTCAACCAGGGCCTCAATGAATCTTTCATTCCTATCAGGACTGATCATACTGAACAGTCGTCGACAGAGAATGCGACATCCCAGAGTTCAAGAAAGATAATATCCTTAGAAATATATTTGCCTCGCCTACTTCCACCAACTGACGTTAAAAACAATTACTCTACTTCCTTCCCCGGCCCAGAAGGCTGCCAGCAAGGGGCTTCGCCAACCCCGAAATGTATGACTAAGCCGAGGAAGAGACAGAATTGCCATTGCTAGATTCAAAGGTAATGAATAAGAAGACATTAGATTTTTAGTAACACCCTGTATGCTTTTTAATATGCAATGTTGTTGTACTGGAGACTGGTGTGATGCAGTAGCCAAGACCTAGAGTCCCCAAAATGGGACCAGGAGGACAAAACTTGACTTGATTCAATAAGTGTTAGGTCTCAGGGTCAAGACCAAGACCAGGGACTCATTTCACAAAGCTTTTTTTCAATGACAAATGACAAAAATCACTGACAAATCTGTTGATAACCAATCAGAAGCAAGGATTTCAGTAGCTTATAACAAAAACTGTCATTTATTACTGATGACAAGCTTTGTGAAACGCCCCCCAGGATATTCAAAACCCAGAGACTGTGACTGGACTCACTCCACAAGACTTTAGATACATATCACTTTTTAGTCAACCCCTTTTAAGATGGTTTAATTTCATCTAACATGATTTCCAAACTAAGTTTGATCCCCAAGTTTCATAATGTAGTATCCCAAGCTACCGGGAGGTCGTGGGTTCGAACCCCGGCCGCGTCATACCAAAAGACATTAAAAGACGGGAGTTGCTGCTACCTTGTTTGGCATTAAAGGGATAGAGCAACGTCGATCTGGCGCTGCTCAGTGGCTGCCGGGCTCACGATCAATTGGGCAAAAAGAATGTCCATTTTCGGTTCAATAAAATTTGGAGTGGACTTTAAAAGATTATTATTATTATTATTACATGTACTTTTCAACAGTCAATCTTAATGTATTTCTCACCTTTTCACCTTTAAGTAATATTGTACCTGTGCACTACACCATCATGTTGTAATTCATTTTGGACATGACGAATATAGCTCTAGATAGAACTAAAGATGATTCATGATATCACAAGGGACCGAATGTGGCTGGATGGAAGTATTTCTCATCATCTTGAATGATTGGAGCATGCCGTCTTGACATTAACAAACCAAGCGAGACGCCAGAGACCAGATTGGGAGAACTTAGACAGACACTAGCAAAGGTGACTAAGAGCTTGCGGAATAACAGGAAGCAAAGGAAGACAGAGTAGATGAAGAAAAAAATGTAAAGGAAATCAACAGAAAATTCCTATAATACCATTATAAGAAGAAGAAAAAACTTGCAGAAGAAATGATTGAATAGGAAAATAAAAAAAGTTGAGATTAACAAGAAGAAAGAGAATATAATGAAAATAAAAAGCAAGATTTCAGCACTTTCAAAAACATCTGCAGATGACTTTCCAATACAACTGGAACTTGAGCCCCAACATAATCTAATTGAAAAAGATATCAAAACAACTGCTTCATAGGATTTCCTTCATTTCTGCAGACTCCGATAGAGTTGTCCAGACACCATTTCCGGCCTACTCATACTCAACCTCTTATGTTACACCACATACAAATGCTCCTCCTACGGTACCCCCCGATCCAAAGCCCTTCCCTCTTCCGAATGTCTAATCCAATTTCACGTCTCTGCCTCCAATATCCCATGTGAGGTCCTTAAAATAACCTTAGGACTCCCCTTACCTCAATCTCGTAGCAGAAGTAGGTTGGTTTACCAATATCAAAATTGGCCAGAATGTCTTCAAAATGAAAAGGCTCGTACAGGAAAAAAGGCATTTCCTTTTCGTCGTACCACATCTTAAGCACAATGAAATAATCAAGTTATCAAGTAATCTCCACAAATTAAAACACACTGCCAGTGGAAGGAAAAGTTTCATGAATTTTGGGAGAAATATATAAATTGCGTTTGTGAAAGTTGCCTGTCAAATCTACTGTCAAAACACAATCTATGTTACAATCAAACCTGAATTAGGATTCCACGATGTTAGGCAGGAAAAGGGATTAATAGACAAACAAAACAGAGAAACTTGGGCCAAATTCAAATGAACTTCTAGCCACATATGAATGAATCAATGTCAGTCACATGCACGAGTGTGGAGTTTGTGTATTTGCATATAATCCACTTTCTGTATGCCAACATTTTTGCGACCAGATGAATGTTTAGATTGGTTTAGACAGTCGGTGGGCATAAAAAAAGTTTAATGAATGGGAAATTATCAGCCTGTCATAGATGATTACATTTTTATTTTGTGGGCAATGGATCACACTAAGTACATTTCTGTTTTACTTTCTCTTATTCCAAGTTAATTAAGGATATTCTGGTATTAATGCTTGCCCTCTTGACAATTTTATTAACACTGACAGGTGTTACAAAAATATTCCTACCTTCCTTCCGACTTTGACATTTGACCTGATATATCAACGCAAGTCATAACAAACAGTCAACTCCAATGAGAGAATGTTTTGATTTGACAATGCTTGGCAAGGCATTGATGGTGAATTCAATGATATCGTGCGGTGTCCATGGCTTAATTACCAGAATGCAACAACTGATTAAACTCACTTAATTTGCTAATAAGTAGTGTGGTTTGTGCAGAGTTTGTACATGCCAAGAACTTTGAGAATTAAGGGTATGCCAACTATGCTATGGGACTAATTACATCAATAACAGCAACTCTGACAGATGATAATAACTGCATGGTAACTGTCAGAATTTATAAAAACTAATCATTTTTGTGTACAAGCAGATTGATTTGCTGGCCCTACAGTGTTGAAGTAATTGAAATTTATGCACCATAAAGAATTCTGAAGACTTGTTCAAATAACAGAGCCGTGATTAATTTCATCAATGAATTCTGAGCACTTTATCCAAAGTGCAAAGTCGTGATCAATTTCATTATGTCTATACACTTAAAATTCCAATCAATAAGACTTGAATTGTAATTTTAACTTGTTCACAAGAATAAAATCACTAAGGGGATTGGCCTTGAGTGCTTTCTTCATAAAATGACAAGTATCAAAACAGCCATTTGAGATGATTTTTGTGCACCATTAGAGACCAAGCAATACATGCATAACAAATGCAGCATGCTTCATGCATTTCACTAATATCCAATGACACATGCTGGTTTTTTTCTTCTGGAAACTTAATCAATTTCCTACGACAAGAGTGGCCTAGTGTTCACATGTAGTTGATACCATTACAAACTTTTATTTGATAAATTTAATGGAATGGAGAATCTTGGGACATTTTTTTAATAGAAAGAAATGTTGAGGATGCAAGCAAGATGCAGAGTCATCACTATTAAAGGATGCATTATTTAAATAAAAAGGATATTCAAAACATAGAAACTTTTGTCAACTGACTTTTAGTCATTGTCATAAATTGTAGGAAAGAAATTATAGAAGGCTATATTCCTGATTTTCTTTGCTTTTTATCTCAAAATGTTATCATGCATGTGTACCTGTTTCTCATTGTATTGTCAAAATAAAAAAAATCTCCTTGTATATAGAATAAATATCTGTAATATTCTAAACATATTGAAACTTTCTGTGATTCTGAAGAAAGATAAAGGAAAGGAGTAGCAATTTTCTAATACTGAACTCGCACCCCCGGAAACCAATCCAAACTAACTTCAGCTTATCAATTATGATGGACGTGTTTGTCCCCGGATCCAAGCTGATTCTCTGTAACTTATCAAAATCATAGGGTTACGCATGCACGCATACCATCCTTGCTCCTTCATAATGCTTCGTTCTATGCACTCATCCTCCATCCAGCGCTTGCACACGTTCCTAGCGTGCGCTTCATCATCATCAAGGCACCGTGCAAACGCACCTGGTCCTCTACGGTAGATGTACGACTGACGGTAATATCCGAGCGCCGGCTGTGGCGCCGGTGGTACCGCTTCTTTCTTGGTGCAGGCACGGGTGACTGGTCATCATCATCACTCAATGCTACACTCCTCCTCGTTATCGGCCTCATTTTCAGCTCGGTAACCACATCGTCCTCCTTCTCATCCTCCTCCCCATCAGAGAGAAGAGGTTTTGATTCCTTGCTGCGACTCAATGACTCTGTCTTCTCTTTCTTCAGTTCCATCTTCCCGGTGGCCTGCGCCAATTTCATCTTGTCTTCCAATTCTTTCATCTTCATATCGTCCACAGCTTGTTTCTCAAACTCAAAGTCAAGATTTAAGAATTCCATTACATTCTTCATGATGTCTTCAAGGTCATCTGTCTCTGCGCTAGACTGCACTATAGAGCCTATCTTTGGCCATGAAGACATCTTATTCTCCGTCAAATCATTACCCACTACACACTTTTGCTTAGGCTTCAAAGGCAGTATATTCAGAGAGAGGTCTGTAGGTTTTACCTCGTCTTTTTCTTCCCCATCTCCCACACTTGAACTTACCGTGTCCTCTCTTTCATTTTTGAGCGAAAGTTCCGGCACTTCTTCCCTTCGTTCATCTCTTTTTGCATATCTCCTTACTTTTGGCTTTACCTCTTTCTCTTCTAAAACATTAAGTGAGATGCTCTCTGTATTGTCCTTAATTTCCACATTCTTTAAAAGTTCCTCCGACACCCTCTCTACTTTAACAACATTAACACTAGCCTTTTCATCCCTTAGTTCCTTACCCTCACGTGACACTTTAGAGTATATATCCCGAGATTCTTCCTTGTTAGCAACCCCTGTACCTAACACAACCTTGCTTTCTTTTCCATATTTCTGTACTCGTTGTGCTTCTTCTTTCTTTTCTCTCAAGAAATCAAAATCTTTCTTGATCTTTACCCATACAGGCTCATCCTCCATTTCATCATCCCCATCCCTATCCCTGTCATCGACCTTCTCCGGTTTCTTAATCTTTCTCAGTTCTACTTTCCTAAAATCAGCTGGTGGTTTCTTAACCTTTTTAAGTTCTATGTTTTTAAGATCAACCTGTTTCAAAGGCATACCCGCGACTGGCAACCTTTGACCAAATTTCTCTACCTTTTTCACCCTTGGTGACGGCACTGGCTCGATCTTTGTGCCGTTTGCTGTTGGTCCAGTCCTGGGTTGGGGTACCGGTGTAGGCGTCGACTCTCCATCGTTGGTCTTAGCAGGTCGGTTAGGAATCTCTCCATCAGAGGCTGCTCTTGGAGGAACAACCTGGGGAGGCATCGGTGCTTTGCGGCTCTTGCGTGCTCTGGGTGGAGCCGTTACGCCTCCTGGACTACCACCAGGGGGTCGTGGAGGTGCAGACCTTTTCTTCTTCAGCGTTTCCCGGTCCCTCTTCAGCTCCTCAAGGATCTGCGATCTCGTCTTGACAGAGTAGGAACCAGAGCTGAGGATCGTCGGTGGGGGTGGTCTCTCTGGCCTCTTGGGATGTGAGAAGGATGCGGCCCTTGTGTTATCACTTTTGAGTCTCAAACTGAAGGGAGTTTCTCGAGTAGGCGACCCAGTAAAAGGATTGACACTCTCATCGCTTATGTGACTTTCATTCCCTTCATCCTCATCATCACCGAATGGATTCAAGTTGTTGTCATAACCATCGTCATCCTCATCACTCCCAAATGGATTTGTTGACTGTCTCTTGCCAGTTTCCTCGGTCTCTTCTTCATCCTCATCTCCAAATGGGTTCAAGGAATCATCATAATTATCATCTGTAGTTTTCTTTCCTGATGGGCCTTCCACTTGACTTTCATTTTTTTTCAACTTATTTTCTGAGTCTTTATCTCCTTCTGTTCTCTCATCTATCTCAAGTGTGGCGGGCTGAGTTGCTTCCTTACTTTCCTTTTCAATGGTCTTATCATTTGTTTCAACACTAACATCTTCTGTCTTTTTTGCTTCACTGTTCTCATCTTGAAACGAGTCAGATAACTCTGCCTTGGTATCCCACAATGCACTATCACCAGTACTTCCTTCCTCCACCGATTTGTTTGTTACATCATTGGTGCCAATCTCTAAATCAGTTTTCTCTTGGTCTTTGGTGATAGTCTGATTGACGGTGTTCAATGTTTCTTCCTCCTTGTCTTTTTCCTTGTTAGCTACACTTATATCCTCATTCTGATCTACACCAACTTCCACAGGTCCTTCTGATTTTGGTGATTCTTCTTTACCAGCATCTCCACCCTCCTCTTTGATGTCTTCAGCGGTTGAAACGTCGACCTTAGCCGTTGACTCATCTGCTGATGTTGTATCGTCTGTATCCCTAAAGGTCTTGTTGAAAGTGCCACTAATATTGTCTAGATCACTACTCTCGAATCCCAAGGAATCGCCTTCCTGAAGGCTCCTGACATCGGAAGATGACTTGGATTCATCATCCGTTGAGAACAAGCTTGATTCTCCATTCTCTCTCGTCTTGGAGTCCTCACTACTGCTCTCTGTTGTCGATAACCCTGTGGAACTTTCTTGGGGTTCTTTTCCAGTGGGTACCTTACCGTTCTCTTTTGGTTTTGTTATTACCCTAGGAAGAGGTACAGGTCTGGCCGGTGAGTCTGCAGGACTCTTGTTGAGGGCCTCCTGTGACGCTGCCATGTCTGCATCTTTCTGGGTGGCTAGGGAGGTGGCAGACCCGTTGAAGGGGTGTCGTTCAAGCTGTGGACTACCAACTGGACTACCTGATGGATTAAACCTAGCCCTGGCTGCGGACTTCATCAAGTGGGGATGCATTGAAACAGCACCAGGAAACGGTGGCTTGGTTCTTTCCGGTGCTTGCGGCATACTAGGCTTTGAATTCCCCATGGCAGGTTCTGGAGGAGTGGTCACCTTGGGAGGTAGCTGTGGAGGTGGTTGATTCGGCCTCTTTGGAGAAGCCTTCGCTGTCCTGTTCTGCCATATCGTTCCCCCTTCCTCATCCACTCCGGCCAGTCTGGCACCAGCCCGACTGGTCGGGTTCATGCGTAAGTTCCATATATCTCCATTATCACTGTGGCACATACATTCAAACTTCTTGGGATCCTTGGTGAGCTTATAGGAGTCGGGGCGCAACGTACTCCTGCACTTGGTGCACCTGAAGCAGTTGCGGTGGAAGAGTCGACCATCAACCACCTGTCTCTCCACAAGGTAGACTCTCTTGCTACAGATCTCGCACTTGTCGCTCTTCAGGGAGATCTTGGCCGGAAGGGGTCCACTTTGGGCCTGCAATCAAAGAAAATAGGGGGGGAAATTGTTAGGTCACCGTCATAAGACAAGTCAATCCATAATCATTCAGAAAAAGTAGGTGAGTGCTGCAATTGAGATGTATAATTAATTCATAGCATTACAGAAACAGCACCAATTACACACTGTGACTGTGATACGGATTACACTATTGTGCTTAAAATTAATAACTTCATGATCGTTATTCATAAATGTTTTTATGCTTAAAGGTTTTCTTTTTAGTAAATATTCTAAATTTTCATAGCATTAATTTTATAATCTTACTGAAATTAAAATTGTTTTCTACATATTAATTGTTTAATTCTATATATTAATTGCTTACACGTGTGTACAAAAAAAAATAGGCAAGAAAATGAATACAATCACATATATGAAGGAGCTTAATACTCTATGAATGATTTTGAAAGGAAAAATGTTTTATGAATCTCTCTGCCGAGAATGAAAAGATACAAAAGTAAAGAACTGTCTTAACTCCTCGAATCAAAAGTTCTTCGAAAAACAATCTCAAAAATATTTTCCAATGGTCCTTCAATCATTAATTAAAACTATGATTTGATGTTAATCTACCTGTTTTATCCAATATATGTAACGTGTGTGACTGATTTGGAAAGGAGGTAGATACACTGCTCTGGTGTATTGGCCTAATGTTTATTAAATAATAGAGCCTTCAGAAGCCGATATGTTAGTAGTTTTCTCATAGAATATCACCAGAAGATAGAAACTTGCTTGAGAAAAAAAGACATCATATCTCATGAGTTAAACTAAACATAAAAGTTAGCAATTAATTGTAATATTAGTTCGGAAGGAAAGAGAAAGATCATCACAATAAGCATCATAATGGTCCAAAATGTTTATTAAAAAAAAGGGTGAATACCTGAATATTGAAGTAATGATATGAGTATTTCGATTCACATAGTAAAACTCAAATTTTATGAATGGAATGTCCAAAGAAAAATTCAATTCCGCAATTAAAAATGATATATTAAAAACAATAAACATGTATGTCACCTAAATTTATACCAAACTTCTGGTGTGATACAAAGAAGTTGAAGGAAAAATGGCCAAGTCTCAATAAGTCATGTTTACAAGATTTAATGGATTCTGAAAAGATTCTTTTTTGTTGGTGTTACCAGTTTTCTACTCTTACTTCAAATTTAGTTTATAGAGAGAAAATTACATCATATTTTGTAACTTTTTATTTTAATTCTCAAAGATGATATAGAATTGCATAGTGTGTGAAACATTTGCAGAGTTTATTTCTAGCACAGAATAATAATAAATTTGCAACATATAACATAGAATGGTTTCCTTTATTTTTGCATTTGGGAAATATGCTTGATGATACTGAAATTAGAGTTGACACTCTATGAGAAGTAGGCCTGAATAGGAGCAGAAAAATCAGAGAAAGAACTTCCTGAAAGTGTATGACTATGATTAAAAGCTGCAATTATCACTACAAATATGGGAATCTCTTATCGAAAGGTTGTCAGTCATGATGTGTGCTATCGAACATGAAGAAAACTGTTTGATTTTTGTTAAAACATATTTTTTCCACTTTAGTGATACAACAGAATGTCCCCAATGATCTACTTGTGGTGCAATACTTTTACATATCTCCCCCACAAAAGAATTTTTCTTCCTTAATGAGAATTAAGAAAATATCTACATTATCAATTAAAATAGCAAAACAGAAGAGTAACCCAAGTATAACATTACACGTCATGAGACCAATCCCCATTTCATTAGTTACATTTTGACATGGTGTACTCAATAGAAAAACTTGAAAAGAAAAACTCGAGAAATAGGCCCAGAAGATATGATAAAGGAAGACTGAGAGGATACAAAAACAATCAGATTCTATAATGCTGCTTGCAAGCACTGTTCTTTTTGAATTTTTTTCTTCAAAATCTCACCTCATCATGTTTAGGTAGATGCGACACAAAGTTAGGTTGGAACTGACGGAGAGAAAATCATTTAAGGCAAATTCTAGTACTCTAAATTGTTGTTACGATATCAAAATCACTGTAACACCTCATCAAAATCATCTACAGTATTGAAGAAATGTCTTTTTGTTTTGCCTAAGGGAGATAATATTAAACCTTCATGTAACTGGTAGACTTTGATGGGTAATCTTTTTTATCCCACAATTATAAGTTCATTTGCTTTTTTTTCCTTTGCACATGTAGAGTAACTTCATACAAAGAAGACATTAAAACAAAAACATAATGAAAAGACTTATCCAAGGGCAGATTTGAAATTAAAAACATTTCAATGAATATAAGAATCTGCCTGTGTATACCTGTTGGAGCAGAAATATTTATCTAAATAATGTACGTAGACTGGATTCAAAATACTGTAGTACATTCATTGAAATTATATTTTTTTAATATTAAAAAAACAAAAAAACCTGTTATTAATGAATGAACTACTGCATACATTATTTGTTTATTTGGTGCTATGCCGGGCATGCCTTCAGGTTGTCAAAAGCAACCTTTGATTAAAAAGGTACGCATAAAATTTAAATATGTTAGTAAATCAGTCTATTGCTAGCTTGAAGAAAGTTGAAGTACTTACGGCTTTGTTCTCCTTATCTTTAGCCTTCTTGAAGCTCCTCCTGCGGATCTCCTTGCCCTTGTCAGAGACCTCAACATCTTTACCTGAAGCTACGCAGATGGAAGACAGGAGTGAAGAGAGAAGAACAGAAAGAAAGAGAGAAAAAAGAAAGAGAGAAATAAAGAAAGAGAGAAGCAAAGAAAGAATGAAGAAGGTAAGGAGAAAGTGAAAAGAAAGGAGAAAGTGAAAAGAAAGCAGGAAGATTGGATAGTAAGAGAGAAATGAGGATGTAGATAACAAAATGATGGCAGAAGATGAAAGCAAGAGAGAGGCAAAGAGACAGAGAGAGGGAGGAGGAGAGGATGGGAGGGGGTACACAAGGAAAAGAAAATAAGATGTAACATAGATGTTACAGAAACAGAAGAAAAAGGAAAGGAACAGAATTGAAGGATGGAATACCAGAGCAAGGGAAGAAATTCAAATGGAAGAAGGGATAAAAAGAAAAATAAGATGAAAATGATTAATTGATTTTATCACAAATATATGGTAAATTAAGAATGAGCTCAACATTCAGAGATGACGTCTGTAAAATGTCCATAACCTTTTCCTTTCTCAGTAAATCAGAAACAGAAGCCTCTTAATCTCATTGATTGGCAAAGAACATGTTTTAATCTTCATTTTAAAACAACTTGAGTTTCTTGAACTTCTGTGGAAGGTAAAAATTAATCTTTAAACTTGAGCTCTAGGGCACTCGTTGATCTTACACGTACTAGGTTATTCAATATTTTGATCTCTTTTAAGTCTTCCAAGGTGTTATGGATTACAATGTTTGTACTTAAGCTTGTAAATCAAGCTGACTTTTCTTTAACCCTTTATATTCCAATTGCAAACAATCAACATTGTACTACCTGTATTGTAAGCAAAAAAAATTCACAATTTCCAATACTCGAAAAAAAGAAGACATATACATGCAACGGTTAAAAGTGAATTATGGAATGATGTTCATAATCTACAACCATATACATCTACACACTATGTAAATGTTGGCTTGAATGTCTCTGAAAATTGAACCATCTAATATGAATGGGTGATGTGGTGTTTTCAAACACAATGCAACACAATCTACATCACTAGACATGTTAAATTAAACAAGCGAATACACAAGAGTTTCAAGATGTGCAGTACCAGACATTTGTGAAACAGTGAAAAGAATAGGTTAGCATTCTTAGCAACTTGGCATTTTAGGTTTAAGAAGGTTAAAAAGGTAATTTCTTTTCATTTACTACTTCTTTTCACCCTGGATCTCAGTTGCAAACTAAGTCGTGAAATCTAACAAATCTCTGATCTGTTAATGCAATATCCATACACTGTACTTCACTCCATTGCCCTATTGCAGCAAATATCAATTATTTTTTGTGTTCAGTTATACCAGCTATCATTGCAATCATCTAGGAATTCTAGGACATTTTTCTCCTTAGTCAAGTAAACATTTATCTAAAAGTAACTAGAATGGCAGCTAAACTTCACCTACTATTTCCACATTAAGAAATGACAAGAGTAAACTGCATTAAAAGGAACAAAATCAAAAGAGATAAGAGCAGTGCACTTCTCATTTTATTATCTAATAAAATATTGATGTACCGGTGAGGAAACCTATTGTTCAGCACAACTCTGTCGTGCCCCCCCCCCCCCTGCCCCCCCCCCCTCCCCCGCACCCCATCTCAATAGGCGTGTCTGCACTATCTCGAGATTGCCAAATATCCAGCTATTTGAACTATCCCGATCGCAAACTATCCAGCTATTTGCGTCTTCATTAGACCGAAGTAGCAAATTAGCTGGATAGTTGGTCGGGATAATATCCCAAGATATCTCGGTCTAGTTTGCAAAATATCCCACTATTTCCCAACTAGCGGGATAGTTTGCGACCGTCTTCATTAGACCGAAGTACGGAGTCAATTATCCCGATCCCATCATGCACAACGATTTCCGGTTTTCCTCGCACAGTATGCGATCTAAACACTGACCTCCGCTCAGGGCCGCGCTAGTACAACTAGTAAACAAGGAAAACCGCAAACTAGACCGAGATATCTTGGGATATTAATATCCCGACCAACTATCCAGCTAATTTGCTACTTCGGTCTAATGAAGACGCAAATAAGCTGGATAGTTTGCGATCGGGATAATTCAAATAGCTGGATATTTGGCTATCTCGAGATAGTGCAGACACGCCTAATATTGCCACTTTTAATTGCCATTCATTTACACCCCAACATATTTGTGCCACAACCTACAGCAATTTTTTGTTTAGGAGATTTATTGTATCACGTCTGAATGGGGCACATGCAGCCTCATTACTTGGGTAATCATTAACATCATCATTTACAATTGGGTAATTAATGCACAGCATGGATAAATCAGTGTACTACATGTAGATGATGTGCAGTGTCTAGACTAATTACAGTGAAGGTCCTAATGAGCAATCATCACCATAACAAATGGTAGAGCTCATCTAGATCATAGCCATGCTCGCTCTTAAACAGACTAATAGATTGAAAAATCAAAAACAGATTTCAGATATCATGAAAATGAAATATTTTAATCTTAGGGAAATTCAAAGGTTTGCTATCAATTGATCAGGCCTTCTATTAAGGTTTGTTCCCATAGCTATATACTGTACATGTATTTTTGCCATACGGTACATACATTATTGTGTTAGGATCCTAGATCGAGATTTAGAAAGCAAGGAAGCGATTAGTCTCTGAGCCTCTCTGCATTAACTACTGCCTTTAGTTCTCAGTTTCTCACATAATCACTGAGCCTTATTCTTTCAATCTAAGCTGTCAAAACTTCATTTCATTTTCTTAGCGGTAGAGGTAATAATCACACTAAATCTTCAGGATGCTCTCAATTTGTTCAGATCTTTAGTTTTTGTTTTTACGCTTCAAGGTGAGTTTAGACTGTTTCTCGATTGTAATCAATACCTTCACGATTACTTGTTGATTGAGTGAGTGAGCTAGGAGAACTACATGCAGGATTATGAAGGATATGGTTCAGAAGCAGTCATGAATGTTTCATTTCCTTTGTGCTGTGCACATGAATCTAACTCTCAGGAAGAGAAACAAGAATCAAGTTGTGAATCTATTTCTTTTCAAACAACATTCAGCCAAACTATTACTCTAGAATGTAAATGACTACATAAATACTGTCTTGGAATTGAAAGCCAGAAGGGCACGATACATATTATGTACTACTTGGATAAGCTTGAGTTCTGGTAATGATAGAAAAAAAAATTCACAGAATCCAACAAAACTTACACTGAATGTTCAAGATTACAAATAAATGACATGTGCCAATTTTTTTTTTATTGAAGATGATTTCCAGCAAGTTTTTGAGAGGTTGTTTTTATTTTACTGGTTCAAACAATCAATCTACTGCAGGATAAACAATCCAGAATGAATTATAGCCATGTTCACTCAATATACGATGCCAATACCAGAGCTCAAGATTAGCTTTAACCCGTTTTGGCACTAAATAAGCATCAATTTCATATTTGTATACAATCTTCTAAGTAATATCTAAGAAATTATATGATGGGAATTGATGATAATACATGGAAATCAGTGAATTTCTAATGAAATGTGCTATAAAGTTATGTCTATGGATGAATTGGTTATGATGATTACATGTAGATATACTCACACCCAGTTTTAAATGAGAATTATAATGTGCTTACATAATGTTTTGTTATTCAACTGTCAGCTATGAAGTTGAAAAAAATAAATAGATGAGTAGATGAGGCAGTTAGTAAATATGGAAATGTGGTGCATGTTATCATAAAGAACATATAGGAATATAAATAAACATAATAAAATCAAAGGAAAGAATTGAAAAAAATGTCTACTTATTTCAATATTTTATATATCAAGCGTACCCATATACAGTGTACCAACGATCTCCTGTATACCAGATAAATCCTTAACCTCAACTTTGGCCACATCAGTTCAATCAAACATCCAAACATCTATCAAACACACAGACACATCTGCCAACTTTTAATATCTGGCCAATCAACTTGTCAATATTAAAATTGTATTTAAAACAGAAAGAAAGGCAGAACAACCTACCGATAGTAAGAGAGACACATATCTACTATGCAGTCATATACATGCTCGGTAGTACTCAATATACACTGTATATATGAATGCTAAGCCGACGACAACAGAGCTCTATTGCTCAGCTTAGAAGATACGATTGTACTGATTAGTTACGTTCATTGATGTCCCCTTGATCATGTGACATACCAGAGATTGCTTGGAGGTCACCTGATCATTACAGACACCTTACAGATGTGTGAACTTGACATCTGAGAGGTCATATCATATGTACTGGAATAGAGTGCCCCACCCTCTACAATCATATACACAACAAATCAACAACAATAAAGAAGAAATGTTTGATAATGAGTAATTGGCTTAGATAAAGAAGTCATTGAGTATTGGTGGAATATATTCAAATTCATTGCTAAATTCCTTGTGAAAACTGGTTCATTGGTATACATGTATGACACTATTAAAACAATCCACTAAAATCATTGATTTTGGTCTTAAATACAAAACGTAATAAGTATCTATACCATCAAACATGACATGTTTGTGATCTACGGGTATATGATTTCTTCACTAAATTATGATATTGTGAGGTGACTCCAAAGCTGTAAAGTTGAACAGGAAAGTAGAGTAGACTTAAAATGTCTCCCCCCCCCCAACCTTCTATGATGCAATAAAGACTAACTATCAGCACAAATTTCCCTGACACATTCTGCGATGCGACACCTCTAAAAAAAAACACTTGTTGGCCTTTTATTGAGTAGGATTATAGCAGCTGCCCGTTAAGAATTCATCTGTTTTATCAAAGTTTGCGTGCGAAATGTCTGTAACTGTCTTTATGGATAGTCACACACCTTGTTGACATTTTGCCAAAGACCAAGTCACTCTTTCACTGGCATGGTCATTGTTAAAGAAAGAGGAGGGGTAGGAATGGGATTTATCAGACAGCAATGGGCGAGGGGAAGGGGAGGGGGGCAAATTCTAATATCATCTGTTAAACCCCAGAAGGACATAACATGATGATTGATGTTGATGTCTGATGATTGTTTGACACGACTGCTAAGGAAGCATGTATATGCTGTAAGTAAGCAACCAGGGACCGAGGGCTTTAGGTCCTCTCCGATGAACTTGGTAATGAGGATTAATGCCTAACCAAAGGGCATTAGTAAGTTTGACCTGGTTTTTAACCCGGGACCTCTCGGTTACAAGACCACTGCTCTTCCACTGAGCCACCATGCCCCCTCCTCTGTTATAAGATATTAGAATACATACCGTAGTTCTCTTGCTCACAGTAGACAATATGGAGATTGGTGAGCACCTTTTATGTCTCCTTCCCGAACCCGATACAAGCATTATCAAATTCTTGGTTTCACCCCTCCTTTGCCCAACACCTTTCCATACCACTTTCTTTAGACAAGTATAGCCCCCTCCACCTCCACCTCCCCTCTAAGCCCTTCTCCATCACTTTCCCTTATTTACCCTACGGTTGCACATATCACTGGTTAGATCATAAGTTTCACAATTAATGACTTTCTGGGTCTCAGCAGACGTTACTATCCATTCAAGGCATGGAATATAGGATATCATAATGACCAACAAAAGGAAATGCATTGGGACCAAGCAGTCTCAAAAACAATAGGCAACTGAAGGCAAAAGTTTAAGAGAATGAAGCCGATGCCAAAAAATGATAATAAAAAACCTACTGGACAAAGAGAACTTTTAATCATCAAAGCTCCAACAATCAAAGTAACGCAGTCTCTTATCAAAACGATTTCACAAAATGTCTAGCAACTAATAGAAATTTTGATATATTTCCAAATTGCAACTCCATACTTCTCTCACTCTTTCCCTTTTTGTTAAAATTTTGTGATGTGATACAGAAATTCTTTAAAAAGAAATCAAACTGCTTGTTTTAATTTTCATCTTGGTCCAAACTAAAAAATTAAAAAAAATCCTCTTGAATATTAATGTAAAACACTCAGCGAAATGAGTAACACTTTCACAAGTTTAAGAGACAATGATAGAGAGCAGGACGGACAAAGACAGAGAGAGAGAGAGAGAGAGAGAGAGAGAGAGAGGGGGGGGGGGCAGAAACGCAGTAACATAATACATAACTAAATATGAAAGAGCAATTATCAAGTGAAGAAAAAGCAAAATAAAGATACAGACATACAGTCTACTGATGAAGAGACAGAAAGACCAGTAAATATCAACTGGAAAAAAGGGATATGAAAGCGGGCAAGCGTCAAAGAATAAAGTATGATTACCGAGAGGAATTAATAGAGGAAAGGGGTAATTATCAGCTTCAATAAAACAAGCGAAATGACCAATCTAGGATGTCTCACTAAAGATCACACTGCTTTGTTCAATATTTAATCTCTCATAATGACAAGGCTGTCCAGACATATGACTTGCATTTTTAACTCTTGATGTGCCAGACTTTTAAGATTTTTTTACCAAAATGTGATTGTTCCTTCCTTTCAAATCTTAGCATTTATTTTCCATAGCAACGCACAATACATGGTTTTGTTTATAAGGAAAAGGAAAAAACTTAGCCCTCTCTATAATGACACTAAACTTTGTTATTGAAAAAATGTCAATAAAAAGTTATCTTATCTTACATTCTAAATTTCACTTGTTTTCATTTTTTCAAACTTCAAAATGAAGACAAAATATTGAAAATCATCATTTCATGGGAAGCCATTTTGGTTCTCCAGTCTTTCCAATACTTCTTTCATTTTTGAAACATCACATTCCTTATTTAACATCTTTCTCTGATATATAAGACAAATTTACTAGCCTCCAACTGCATTTATATTACATCTCACAAGTATACTGCTCCCCAATAATAGGAATTTCTTCAAGAGAGAGAGAGAGAGACAGAGAGAGACAGACACACAGAAATACAAACAGACAGAATTAAAGGTAGGCGTTACTACTGCAGCTAGAAGGGATTAGACCACACAGCGAGCCATCGAGGTCACTGTGACAGGTGGCTATCTCATTAACTCAGCTCTCATTTAACATAAGAAAAAGAGGATCATGGGGGACCAACAGGCACCAATTCGGGAAGTTTTCTATATAGAGGGAGCAAGTAGCTACAAGTAGGACAGTGTGCCTTTAAAGGGAATGTCAGGCTGCTGGCATGAAGAAGATTAGCCAAACAAAGTTTGTACTTCTCAGAAAGGGGTAATTGGGGGAGGGGCAGGACACCCCCTCAAAACCAATGAATTGCATTCTGGGTAATCAGCCAAACCAAAACGGTAAACTAACCCTGACTGAGATAAAATTTCCACGGCCAAGTCTAGGGTTAATTAGCAGCCAAGGGAAAACGATCGGATGACTTTCAGAAAGAAGGTCGTCTACATCGACCAAACCGATCATAGTACATGTATCTGATCAGTGAAAAAAATACACGGGGGCTCGGGGCGAAATAGCCCCCAAAATGCCCAAAAGAGCCCCCGAAAATCAAAAGAGAGCCCCCATAAATTTACATAGAGTTCAATGCAAAACAAATTTTAGAATGTTATTTTCAGGCAGGCAAGCTGGAAAAGTAGCCCCCGAAAAATATATATTAATTTTTTCCCTGTATCTGATCATGGGCTGATGCTGTAATTACATGGACTAAAAATATTAGACTCAAAACCTAGAGCAGGCTCCAGGAGGGGGGGGGGGGGGGGGGGTGACGGGGTGTGCCGCTGAAGCCTCGAAACCCCTACTCATTTTTAAGAGTCATTTTGGTGGATTTTTTTCGATGTAAAGCCCATTAAAAAAAAAAAATGGTGTTTGCATGGCAAAAACCCTGAAAATTGTCAACATTTTCAAAATTCTGAAAAAGCGGACCAATTTAGGGATAAATATGGGACCCATTTTTTGAGATTTTTTGTGAAAAAGTTACCCATTAGAGCGCCACATCCCCGTATGTCTTAAAGGTACTATGTCCCTTTTGCAGCCAACCTCAAATTCTGTAGAACTTTGCAGGAATTATGGATGTCATGTATGTCCTATCTGTGAAATTTAAACTTTAGCAGTGTCCTAATATTCAAATTATGCAAGGAAACCCGTTTACTTGCTGGACTTCACTGTCAGACACTATTGAGTGACTGACTGGCTTTTTTCTTCTTTGGTAATAACATACAGAAAAACGAGCTGTAAAGGGTACATGAGCATTTGTCTACATCAATAACCCACTTCTTGTGATGGCCAAAATTAAACTGATTGAATCTTTGCGCATCATAAAACCTATGACCATTCGGTACAATGGTCTGAAAATCAAGACTATTACTTATTGGCTCTATAGCTCCTAAGTCGATTTGACAACTAATAGTCGTTATTTTCCCACTTGAAGACATTTTAAAGCCCCATCTTTTTTAGGGAAGTTCTAAATTAGTATTATCTTTCAAATGCTGTTGGAATTTAACCTTTTCATTTTTTTGGCCTGCAAATGGGACATAGTACCTTTAATATGTGAGTAACCTCCCCGGGGAGATAGCTATAGCTGGTTTACCTTTGATTTTAAAGTAGCTAATCTGAATTGACATGCCCATCACACACCCAAAGTTACATTTAGAATCTAAGAACACTTGAAAGACAATTAACACTTTTGAAATAGGAAATACAAGGAGAGGAGAACTTTGTTTGGCATTTGACTACCGGTAATTGAATAATCATTTTTTTTTCTCTCCTTGTAGCGAACTTATAACTCAGTTCCCATTATCATTAAGATTTTTTTTTATAACTTCTTTCTGATAATACATTACCCAACAAAAAGTAGCTGAGTGTGGCTTTATGGCATAATGAGTCACCTCTTCACTCCTTCTCTAGATGACAATTATCGTAAGTAAACTTTTATAGATTACAGATAATACTCATCATCTCACAAGACAATTAAGGTGAAGGTTACGGAAATTAAAAGCAAGGCAAGAAGTACAATGTTTTATCCATTGCACCCTGATCTTTATCTATTTATACATGCTTCGTGAATAAATATCAATATTGCAGCCATCTATATGAAACCAATCATGACAATATGGCTACCGGTACTAAATTTTCCTTTTTATCAAAGCTATCACTATTTATAACAAACATTCAAAATAAAACCTTACCACACAGACAGGTAGACACATTGACAAACATATCTGAGGTTCACTGAAATCGGATTCAGATTCTCAATATTCAAATAAAGGTATGTTTCCAAAATTCAGGACAGCTGTTTTCTAAACCTAATTTCTAAAACCCCAAATGTCTTACTGAAACCGGGAAAAGAAGGTCACTAAAGACACTACTTACTTTCACCTAAATCCTCATATTTATCTATCTTGCCACATGGAAAGATTCTTCTTTTTTGGATGTGGAAAGGAAGGATGGTCATGAATCCTTACACTTCAGAATTAATTCTTTTACTTCTCCTTTTTAGAGGTAAATTTCAATGTCGTTCTCAATGAAAGTGAATATGCTATTATAAGCCAGATACACTTGAATGTAGGTCAAATAAACATTGCAGAAAACTTGTAGGGATTTTTAGTGCTTTACTAGAAAATAGAAATTGCACCCGAAACAAACTTTTGATGGTCCTACGTTTTTGCAAGAAGAAGGAGGATTGACTATTAAAGAAATATGCAGTTATTTGCATAATCAACAGTTTTCCTTTCGTGAAGATCTTACTGAAGGACTGCCATCATATATCAGATCAACTTCATTTCCAAGGTAAAAGGAATTAAAATAAACAGAACATTGATATATCTTTCCTTAATGATCTTGATTAATCTGGTGATGAATCTGAAGAACATTTGTCTGGCATTTCTGACAAATACTTAAATTTTGGATGACGTCAAGATAAGATTTTAACATTTGATGTTTTCAAGGCAAACCTACATCTTGTTTAATCTAAAGATCTGTCAGATAAGATGAGATAAGTTAATTAATCATGACTGTGCTTCTTAACTGCTGAAATGTGCCTAAAATAAATGACATTTGTGGCATAACTTTGGTGCTGATGTTCAAAAGGTTTAAACATTTTTACAATTACCAAAAACATCAACAAACTGACAGCAAAGTGAAACATTGATTAAATGGCAGATATGTGCATAACTACATGTAGGTATATTAAGTAGAGAGAAAGACAGATAGTCTGAATGTCATGAAAGGTTAAAAAAGACCCAGAAGAAAATAGAATGTTAAGAGATGTAAATAACACAAAGATTTTGGTTTTAATGAATTGATAAATTGGCCGACTATGTGATGGTATGAACTATGTTCATTTTACAGTGTCATCATTTTATGAATATTTCAAATACTCCATAACAAACCGTCGCTGTTTTCACGAAGTGACGGTAATGAACAAAAATTGCATTCACTTTGCGTGACGATTTTAATCACTACCGTCACTTCGTGAAAACAAGGACGAAACTATGAATATGATTAGGATTGTTATTTCATAACAGTTGTAGAAAACATATACCAGATATCTAATGAGAAGGTTAATGTATTAGTCCCATGATAATCCAACTGGACCGTTTCATAAAACTTGTTATCAATAACAACTGCCACAAATCTCTGACAAAAATCTGCTCACAGCCAATCAAATATTTGGCTATCAGAAGCTTTTAACAATTATCGTAACTTGTTATTGATAACAAGTTGTATGTAACAGGGCCCTGTCTAAGGGCGCGTTCATGCTTGATTTTGTAGGTAGAATGAGCGATCTGAAACGCTCATCGTAAACGCTTATCGTGATCGCAGTTCCACGGTGTACTGTTCATGCTAACTTCTCTGGCTCCCCAAGGCAATTCTCCCTGTGTGGCCCTAATTGGTCTTCCAGCTGGCTTCGCAAACCTTCACTGTGCATGCTACGTAGACCCACTAGAGGTCAGTGCATTGACCCCATTTAAACGCCTTTACAAATTGTAAACGCATCTTTTTGTGAGTTTACGATCGGCGATCGTGATCGCCGTTTTTCGGTGATTCTACAAAAGTGAGCGAAGACGCAACCAGATGCCTGATTCTGGCCAGAAAAAGTGAAGCATGTACACGCTCTAATTTCACTTCAACTACACCAAGTTCATCTATTATCCATACTTGGGCAGATTTTCCAAATTCTATATTCTAATCATCATTTGGTCTAATGTAATGGCCGATTGGGATACTCTGTATTCTGTAAGATCATCTGAAGTCTTGAATATATCGACTGATTAGAGCTAGAAGGGCATTAACTCTGTATTAAAGTGTATGAGATAACACCCTTCTGGCTCCTGATAGCGTGCACTGTGGCCCCTTAACTGCAATATAATTTTGTTAGAAATATTATAATACCAAATAGAAACAATACCAAATAGAAACTAGACCAAGAGGATACAAGACTACATATGAATACAATAGCCAAACTGGAAGGTTGGGGGCTAAAGAATTAAACGAAAATTATAATGAGACCACTTGCAGTAGACAAAGTTAGTGTAGTAAAAGTATGATAGAGAAAAGTCGGGGTTAGACCAAATGGCAATACCACATTTGATTATATGTACACGATTAGTAAGCTGGCATAAATGTCCCAAAGTATAAGAAGTATAAGAAGGGTGTTAAACTTTGTGTAAAACGTGAAAGTTAATGCTCTTCTGGCTCTCAGCAAATCAGTGATTAAAGCTTTGAATAGGCCTGTCTTCATAAGCTCGAGATTGCCAAATAGCCCGCTATTTCTGATTTGGGAAATAATCCTGAAGTTACAAATCGCGTCCTCATCAGCTCGAGACTTGACTTCTTAACTTGAAACTCGAGCTTGATAAATTAGCTCGAGATATTTTGCTCAGCGTTCGCGTAAAGCGCGAGTCTTCGGGCTGGTGAAGACGCACCGAACAAATAGCGGGTTATTTTGCAAACTAGCCCAAGATATCGTGGTGGGATGATTATCTCAACCAAATATCCTGCTAATTGCAACTTCGGGCTGATGAAGTCGCAAATTAACTGGATAATTTGCGATCGGGATAGTTCAAATAGCGGGATATTTGGCGATCTTGAGCTGATGAAGACAGGCCTAATAAGATGGTTTAATAGTGATGGTATGAGGCATGAAGCAAGTGCGTAAAGAATGTTTCTTTTTTTTCATTCATGAAAGACTTACGATCGGATTCATGGATTGAGCTAGGCAAAGGAGGCGGGCCACCTGTAAACATGCAAATTATTCAGATTATTCAAAGTTAAAGAGAAGGTTGAGTTCTGGGAAGGGGTAAAAAATAATTTGTGAGCATTATCATTGTTATTATGCAAGGGTGGAAGAACATCAGATTAAACATGTTCCCTGAAAAGCATGGCTCTTCAAATGCCTTCATATTCTAAATATGACATGAAACATCGTAAAAATCGGGGGGTAGGTTTTTTTCGCCATGTGCTCGTGTAGTCCCATATACATCATTCTGTGTACAGTGCTTGTAACTTTGCCAAGATTTGGCAAAATTTCTTATCATTTTGATGATTCCAGAACCTTGCAATACACACAAATACTTATATACTAGATGATCAACTTTTTCTGATAGATTCCACATCGGTTTTTTTCACAATGCAATCACATGACCAGAACTCAACTTTATCTTTAACTGGTTGGTAGCTATGATGGGAGCCACCAGAGGAGGGAAAAGGGAAAAAGTTACATTTGCAGCATCAACCATATGACATGAGCAAATGACATCTGAGCATTAACTCTACCAACAAAAAAACCTGACGATTATTAAAAACATATTTATGAACAAAATGAGATATTGACTGTTCGGCCCTCTCTACATGTACCTTATCAAGTGATTTGCAAAGCATACCAATGCCACTTCAAATATATATGTTTACAGTGTAAGTGGAAAAATCATGCTAGATATTTGCTCCAGTTCAGGCTGAAGAAGTTTACTGCCAAACACTTACTTTACATGCTGGATTAGAACCTAAAAACATTAGATATAATATTTCTGCCAAATATACGCACTATCAATGACTGAATAAATTTGTGAGTGGGCTAATGAACTCTTTAAGCCAAATTTTTAAAAAGGAAACATGCATTTCAACAAGAATATAATAAAGACTTTAGCTTAAAAATAAACCATAAACTAAACATAATGTAAAGAAAATACAACTGCTATCACGCTGCATACTTTTTCAAATCATAAATTGTAGAACACAAGTTTATTTGGTAAAATTTTAACTTTTAAGTACATGTAATATGAGCAGAAATTTTTATGGAAAGGAAAGGAATAGGAAATTAAAATCCTGCCAGAAAAATAAGTATGGATACATGTTTGTTGTGAGATGAGTGACTATTTTACAATGAAATAAAATATAGATTTCAATATTTCTAATCCATACATGTACATGTAGGTAGTCAATTACAAATTTACATTTACTTTGTGTAGTACAGAAATTCAGAGATCTTATCATACTGTATGGCATAAGCCCATACCACAGGATTAACATGGGATTAACATGGGATTAAGCATTTAATCCCATTCTCAGATAATATATCTAAACCAGTAAAACACACCTAGTAAGCCGAGATGATCGTAGGGTAAATGAAAGGTTCAAAAACGCAACATGGTCTGTCGATGTCGGTGTCAATTACATTTAATTAACTAAAAAAATGCTGAGTATTAAAACACGTCAGAGGTTTTATCGTACTACTACTGTTGAATCTGAAACATGCAGGTAAATGTAATTAAAATCGTAACAACTGGAGATTGAGTGGGCTGGGGTGTGGGGGGGGGGGGGGGGGGAGCAGAGTGAAGCATGAGCACAGCGGGGATCAGGGATTAGAATTAATGGATTGAGAGAGTGGGAACTGGGGGGGGGGGGTGGAATCTTGTGCCCCCTGGTTTTCAAAACCAAATTTGAAACGTTTAATACATATACAGAGTATGTTTACCGGTAGTTTCATTTTGCTTGTCAAAGATTTGTTTAACTTTTTTTTTTTTTGGGGGGGGGGGGGGGCTCTTTGTGAACCTGTGCCCCACCCTCTCAACCAAAGTTGTTCTAGCCTACAATGTTATGAAATATTAGACATGGTATTGTTGGATCTCTGTACTCACCAAACGCTCTTCTTAAATCCAATTTTCTAAAATCCATTCTGATCGTAAAAACGAGTGCGGAATCCTCTTCATCCATCCTGGAGCCTTTTTTCTCCGGCTCACTTTCAGAAAAACTTTGTGTACCAGTATACATACATACTATCTGACCAATGATGATGGTCAAGACTGTCCGTAAGAGAAGTCTGATGGAGCAGCTTCAAAGACTCGGTAAATCCTGTCTGAAAACATAGCTTGGACAGTGAAGAACTAGCAAACAATCACTTTCGACAGTAACAGAAAACGATATTTCACCACCTGTCTTTCTTTTGAGTTTTGTTTATTTATTAGTCTGAAGTAGTGATCACCTTGGATGAAGATCAAATCTCTTCATTAACTCTTGATTAACATCAAGTTCCAGCCAAAAACTCATTCACTTTGATAATCAGGTAAGTTTCCAGATCATCGTCTGCTGACAGCCGCTGTTCTTGCCAGAAACCTCTTACTATTGTTCACGAACACATGTTCACCAAGAGGTGCGATGAGTTTCTCCATGTGACACATCCTCCATTTATTATGAAGTAACTCTGTCACGATCTTCCATGGGTAACGTGACCTACAAACAATTAGCTTTTCTCAGCCCCTTAATTCCCGAAAATTTCCTGTCAAACTTCCACAAGAAAGGAAGTAGCTAAAAACAAACTTTGAAAGGCATTTCCATGATCTTCTCAATAAAAAGCTAAGTTTAAAGTCTGATATCAGTGCCCCCTTGCAACAGTCGTAGACAGAGACGCTCGCATAAGCCGAGAATAACCACGATGATTGGAAACGAGGAAGGGGAAGAGAGGAAACCAGCTCGCAGACGACTGCCAAAGCTTGGCCCTGGATTGGTGCATCGTCAGTCAATCCTCAAGCTTCGATAACCCCTCTCAATCCATTGACAGTTCCCACATAGAACCCTCTTTCTGTGCCAAGCTGAGAGACCATATTCAAGTCGGGAAGGAGTCAAGAGATATAGTTTGAACTAGATTTGAATTCCCCCCTCCCCTCCAATACTTGTTACTGAGCGAGGAGGTTGTTGCTAAATATTAATACCATGTCAGGTGACTCAGTACATTTCACATTGCATCGGCATGAGTGGGCTCGTATTGCCGTGGTAACCGAGGGGTATGGGGTGGTTTGATCATAATTCCCCTCTCCGAGGTCACTTCCTTCTGCAAGCCACAGAGTATTCCCTGAAAACCATTTTCTGTATGTTTCTGCATTTTTGCAGGCTGAGAAGATTCTAGAGACAATGTAATCCCCTACTACGTCATCTGCCTTGAACCAAAAGGCAGCTATTACAAATCAATCAGGAATTAAACAGCTGGATAGAACTTCTGAATATCGTACAACTTGATAATAATAATAATATTCTGATTTGATAAAGCGTGTAATACATCAACAATGTCTCTATTAAAGCGCTTTACAGATATATTATTCTACATTTCCTGGGGAGCATACCAGCCCGGTGCCATTTTTACAAAGGCTCACAATGCTGAGCAAACTACATTAACGTTCGCATCCTACCGGGTTCCCACTTCACACATGGGTGAAGAGAATGTAGATTGATGTCTTGCCAAGGGAGGTGAGTGCCGGGCTGGGATTTGAACCCCGTACCTTGTGATCTACAGTCTGGTGACTTATCCACTAGACCACAACACCTCTACAATAGAAGTCAGAGACATTATCTGAAGGCATTCAAGTTCCCACAGCATCCAGAGAGTATGTGACAAAGACAAGTCAACCTAATGTCGGTCAAGAATAAAGTATACGCCTGTAGAGTAGGCAATGCCACAAATGCCTATATTGTAGCTGGGCAAACTCCTATACCGAGTTACAGCTACATTTGCTGTTTTCGTAGGCTATACCTAATACAGGGTCTGCATTGGAATTAAGTACAAAATTATTGTGGGAATTCAATCAATTGTTTACAAACATCCTTGTCCTTGTACAGATCCACAGTCTTCGCCAGTCTCCAAACATTCTTGAATAGTTTATTTGCCACTCTTAACTAGGTCTCAAATAGCAACACACAAATATATATTCATACTTGATGTTTTCAGTTGGATTTTAGTGCCTGTTTACGGGAATATATATAACTCCAAATTATGGATTTTTTGATTCTCAGCTTATTGACCAATACTAACCCTATTCTTGTCCCAATCAGTGACCAACATGTTCTAAGTCACAGAAAGTTCTAATCATTGTTTACCCTCTTCCCCTCCTCCTCAGTAATTCACCGGATTCCAAACTAAATTATTGATAAACTCCATCAAAACAAGTCCGAGACGTGAAGTCATTATTGGTTTTCTTAAGTCTTCACATTTGTAATTTATGAAATCTAGGATCGTCTGGGAGATAATTTGCTGTTGCAATCTATCTCAGAATGACAATAAGAGAAAGACATAACAAGATAGCATGATAATGACATTTCACACTGTATCTCAGTCACTATCTCTGTTTACAAGGGTTCGGTGCCAGGCAGATGGCTTGAACTAGTCTGGGAACTGACTTTGAAAAGTTACTAAATCACTTGAGTTTATGTCATAATTTCCTTCATCTCTCCTCGATAAAATGAAGAGAGAAGAACCAATCAATATATTAGTCTTTAGAGTCTAAAACTTTCAGTTGATGATCCTTGTGCAATAGTTTTTACAGGAAGAAATTACAATGTTATTTTGATATGCAAAGGAGTACAGCAACCATTTGATCTGATTTGTATGCTGCCCTCTTTGGTGAATGCATTGTAATGCTGTGATTTGTTCTTGTAAACAAGCTATTAAAGTTCTGTCACGTTTATATCTTATCTGATGGATTGATCAAAAGTCAAAACAAAGCTTCTAGACATGGTCTCAAGAAGTAAAACAGAATGTTTACAAATATTTCAAATATGCCCCAGTATTCATTTTTCATAATAGAGGTACATGCATCAAATATGACTATGACTTTGGAGTGATCCAGTAGTCTGGGAAAATCTGGTTTTGGAGGTGTAATTGCTCTTTGCCTCTGCTGATCATACTAGCTTTTGAGTCTGGACTGAATCCTAACTCCACCCCGTTTAGCAGTGAATATGAAAGGGGTATCAGGTAACCCCCCAAGACACACCTGTCATATAGAAAGAGTGCAAGTAAGTTTCTTCCTCTCTACTGGGGTACGGTGGTAGCCCCTATGAATCAGTCCAGTACAGGAGTTACTGCAGAAAAGTTCTGGCCTGAATGTAACCTAAACCCTTTTCAGCATCGAACATGAAAGGGGGTATCAGTTAACCCCCAAGACACACCTGTCACAAGGAAAGAGTGCAGGTAAGTTCCTTCCTCTGACTGGGGTATATTATTTGGTAGCCCCTATGAATCACTTCGGTTCAGTATTCACTGAAGGAAAGTTCTGGACTGAACCCAAACTAAACTCTTTCTAGTGTTCAGAGAATATATACAAGTGTCTGGGTAAGTTGCTTTTTTCTCTATTGAGGTACAGTGGTAGCCCCTACATGTACATTGTTATACCAGTCCAGGATTCAGTGCAGTGAAACTCTGGACTGAACCCGACCTAAACAATTCTCAGTGCTCAGTGAAAACTAAATTGGTATCAGGTAACCCCAAAGGGACACCTGTTCTGAAGAAAGAGCCCAGATAAGTTGCTTTCCCTTTAATGGGGTACAGTGGTAGGCTGGTAGACCGTAAGTATTAGTCCAGTCCAGGATTCAGTGCAGTGGAGCTCCGGATTGAGCCCACACTTAACCCTTTTCAGCAGTGAACATGAAAGGGGTGTCAGGTAACTCCCAAGACACACCTGTTATCAGTGTTATGAGGAAAGAGCCCAGGTAAGTTTCGTCCTCTCTACTGTGGTACGGTGAAAGCCCTATGAATCAGTCCAGGATCCGTTGTTTGGTCTACGGAGGCGAGGGAGCAGCTACCGTATTTGCCGGCGTATAGGCCGCAGTATTTTTGGAAGAAAAAATATCAAAAAGTCGGGGTGCGGCCTATGCGGCGAAAGAGTAAAAAAAAGATTTTTTTTTTTTTTTTTTTTTTTTTTTTTAGTTTTGATTTATGGCGCTATGCCTGGCAATGTCTCCCAGCTCAGTAATCAGTGTTGACTCACCACTCGGAAACTACAACAACACTAAAATTTGTCTGTCATCTTGGTTTGAAAGTAATCTTTCTAATAGATCTCAATATGTAGTTTATAATAATAATTCCTCAATTTTTTTTATATAACAAATGGTGTTCCACAAGGTACTATCCTAGGACCTAGTACTCTTTTGTTTTTAATTCACATTAATGATCTTACACATTCTTCTAAAAACGACATTGTTACTATTATTTTGTGACAAGTTTACAAGCACAAATCAGCGCCTTTAACTGCACCTCGATGTTAAATGAAGGTCCTTCCCCGCGTGGGTTTTCGACAACGAAACAACAACAACAACCAAAAAAAAAAAAAAAACTATTTTTTTTTTTTTTTTTTTTTTTTTTTTAAATGTCAAAATCGGGGGTGCGGCCTATACGGCGATGCGGCCTTTACGCCGGCAAATACGGTATTACTCATTTCCTACAGGTAACACCCTTGAGAAAGTCTTTTATCAATCACTACCCCTTTTACAGCTTCACCAATCCAAATGTGATAAACATCAGCTTACAGATCTTTATCCCAGGACTCTGAAAAAACTGATGCTATCATAGCATCATGAAAGGTTTCATATAGAAAAACCATATATTTACATGATATAAAAGAGCTTCATGCAATCCACAATCAGATTCGTATTTGGAAAAACCTCCTCCAAAATTTAAGAAACTATGATGTAGGTTTTCATCCACCACAGAAATAAATACACCAAAGCCACCTCTTAAAGAAACATGCTATAAATAAGAAGTTCATATTAATATTTGCAGCTGTTCTTTAACTACAGCATGTTGTTGGAAATCTGCCATGTACCCAGTACAAAAAGGGGTAAGAAAATTGCTGGATTCCTGACATTTTTCATAATTCATATCCAATCATCAACAGTTTTATTTTTAAAGGAATAATTTCCCACAGCATTCCTGACTGAACTTTGAAGGATAGGAAACTTGAATTAATATATCACTTCAAACAAGAGAAATGAATTGGGACACTCTCCAGGCCATAAATACACTGGGGGCAATGCAAGTCATTTATTATTGATCACACTTCAAGGTATTACAAGATTTTTGGTAATCAATTTTTGGAGATCTTTCAGCAAATCAATTAAGGGGGGAACTCCAATGCCCCGGAGCAATCAGGTTAGTGCAGATTGGTCTAGCGCAAATCAGTCAAGGAAGAGGGATTGACGTGAATGACAGTGATATGTCCATTAGGGATTGGGTCTGGAGGTGATTCATAAAATGTTTTGAATTTATAATTGCTAGATAGCTAGATTGTTCTATAATCTGTCAGTACTTTTGTATGTTGCATTTCATTGAAGAATTGTAATGCCTGTGAGTGATGTATTCAAGCACATACATGTAGTTGATGCAATAAATGCAATGTAAGGCTTGACAAATTACAGCAACAATATCTTGAATGAGTGCTGATATCATAACCAAAGTCAGCCAAGAGAGGGCAGCAAAGCACTAAATGAAAAGTAAACATCTAGCCATCGATGAAGAAAATTCCAACTTTATAGGAATTATAATATTTTATACTAAATTGCTGTCAAGAAGACCCTCCATTTTCAAACTAAATGATAGGGCCCCCATTTAAATAAACTAGGGTTGTCCATATTTTCTGTCAAGTTCAGTACATTGTTGAAGATAGTAGTCAGAGAAGCAACAGATCTGTTGTCTGGAAATACTGATGTCTATAAATTCTACAGGAGCCTTTCCTTACTGCTTGTATTATGTGATATATACATAACACACAGGTAGTAATGCTGATAAATATAGGCTATTTAAAGTACTTGCAGTTTCATATCTTTTACCATACCATCATAATAGAGTTGATTAATCTTTCGGTGTAAACAAAAAGGTGTGCCAGCTCATAAAGGTATCCATTCATGGCATGGGTGTAAATCTGTAATTGATACCTATTGTTCAGGGGGGGATGATCTATTCATTCATCCCCCCCCCCCCCCTGAACAATAGGTATTACGTAAGGATTGAAGCCCATGATTCATGGGGGAATTATTGTGATCATGAAAGGTAACCCAATCACCTGCTGAAAGCCCACATGCCATTTGCGGTAGAAAATATGACTTAATGCCGTTCTAGCCTATGCTCAGTTCTGCTCAAATTTTATTGGACTAGTCAATACCTGCAATCAACAAATCTCCTGCAATTATCCTTCGATCAAGGCTGTTCATTGTTACATTCTCTGTTTACATAGAAAAATACACAAATAGCCCACCAAACGAGGGCACCATACTCTGTAATTAATCACTGTGAAAATGTTGTATACATTTGTATACTGTCACGCAAAATCATGGCTAACTTACAGTTCAGACTTTGAAATGGTTCTTTACCAGGTCTCATAGTTTACTACGTTGAACACATGTCTCCTATAACCAGAGGTTTCCAAATCAAAACCCAAACATGTAGCCTTGTCATATACATGTAGGTCTATAAATGGCATACCCAAATGTCACTATTCATCAGTAACTGAGACAAATCTGCAAAATTCAATTAAGGATAAGAAAAAAATGCAAAAACTTGGGCATTTTTGTGGCCCTATTATTAGCAAGTCCTTACCAGATTCCTTGTTCTTGAAGAAGTTGTAGTACTGTGATAGATAGGTGAGGATGCTCAATTTATCTGGTGATGCCATGGACACCATGTCTTCAGGATCAAGTAAGGCTGGTATACCAAGCTCCCGCTCCGCTACCTCAAAGGCCTGTCAAGGATCAAGAAGAAGAAAAAGTGTAATACTGTGACACATGTACTCAAAGATAGGTATAATAAAGGATCTTTAGTTTATCTGGTGATGCGATTGCGGCCATGTCTTCAGGATCAAGTAAGGCTGGTATGCCAAGCTCCCGCTCCGCTACCTCAAAGGCCTGTCAAGGAGAAAGAAAAAAAAATTGTAAGACTGTGACATACATGTACATGTACATCGTAGATACTTTGTTTGTTACATGTAGGTGATGCCATCGACACCATGTCTTCAGGATCAAGTAAGGCTGGTATACCAAGCTCCCGCTCTGCTACCTCAAAGGCCTATCGACAAGAAAGAAAACAAGTTGTAATACTGGGACACATACATGCACACAAAGATAGGTCAGAATGCTTAGTTGTCGGGTGATGCCTTTGAGACCATGTCTTCAGGATGATGTAAAGCAAGAGTACCAACCAAAATACTGCTCTGCTGCCTCAAAGGCCTGTCAACAACAAAAAAGACAAGTCAAGCTTTGCTGCTTGCTAGGAGAAAGAATGGGGAGACAAAAATCTTTTTTTAGGCATTGCTCAAGAGATTTAAAAAAAGAAAGAAATGTGTGATGATGCTATGAACATGTACATGTATATTGTACACATCATCCTCAGAGGAAAGGAAGACAGGAATGTCATAGTTACGAAGAGTTGATGAGCTAAGGGTGGGTAGTTGTACCATGGGGTAATTGTCATAGAACTTTCAAAATCACAGCAATGGAAATCAATTGGAGACTTTTCAAACTGCTTGTAGGAGTCAATATCAAAGTCACAGAGCTCTGCACCAACTCTTCTGGAAGGGGGACTGGGTTTAACTTCTTTAAGTGTCTGTACGTATAAGCCCACAGGAGTGTAGTATGTAAGGATTTGGACATTTGGGGGTCCAGACTTGATTTCGAGCGTCCATACAATGTATGACCCGGGCACCTGTTAGTGCCAAGAAGGGTATAAAGCAAAGTAGCAAAACTCAATGGTTCAAGTTTAAATTTTTATAAATTACTGTTCCGGAATAACTGTGTTACAATTTCATTATCCCTGATGAAGGCCTACATGACAAGTACACACATGATTAACTTGAGCATGTAATATTTGCCAAACTTCTGTATTTATCCTTGAGATGTTGCACCAATATAAACATGTCTGCGTCATCCATGACAGCAATACACTGATTAAGAAATTCTGTTAAAGCCTTATCTCAATGACTCAAGGTTCAAAGTAAAGTGTGTTTCTATTTCATGTATGATTAGTGTTCCATTTAAAGTTTCAAACTTTGTTCAGTCAATCAGTAATCATTACATAAAGTTTGTGGGAGATTCACCCTAACTTGAAATTGCATATCATTCCAACTTCAATACAAAAAGAATTTTTACCACTCAATCAAATTAGTATACTGTAAATTTCTAGCTTTCTACTCTAATAAACAAAGGAGAATGATAACATATTTTCAATCATCTAAATAACTTCAATAAGCCATTTTTCGTAATATGCACTGTAATCAAATTTAATGCGAGCATCTTTTTAAAGTGCCTCCTTATGAACTAATTCATTCACCTTTTGTATATAATTATATTGCTATAGTCAGAAAGCAATTTACATTATCATGTGAAGTAGGGCAAGCCATGTACAAATGTAATGTTTGTCTGACCCAGCAACAGCCAACAACTAATGTGATACAATAACATGTGAATTGAATAGATTGTTGCTAGGTATTAAAAACAGGTCTACTGTATATAACTTCGAATACATTTTGAAAATGGTTGAATGTCTTCAATTTCAGACGAGCATGGAAGAAAGGCTATACACAAGGTCTTGTTTGTATGGTATGAAATTCTTGGGAGTTCATTAAAGGCCACTCAAAGAAAGGCATGAGACTGAGAGTAATCCTTCAACGACAATACTTCCTTTTCAAATGTCAATCAAATCTTTTTGTTGTTGATCCGTGCAAAGCACTATACTGAATTTTGCTACTATAAATCACATTTATTAAAAATAGCGAGTTTGCTCTTTGAGGCAAAAGGGCACACGATGTCGAACCTACATGTACTTTGTAATGTACATGTAAACACCTGAAATCTAGGGTAATATAAATATGTAATACATACTTCACTTTCAATTTCACTTACCAGTTTAAAGTTCTAGTTTAAATTTTAGTAAGTATTGACTTTAGAATAACGAATAGAAGCAAAGTTAAACTTGTAACATTTTTTAGGTTGGCCACTTATAAAGGGCACTTCCTTTTATTAGATGTATTACATGTATATTCTTTTATGTAACAATGTACAGTTCTATGAATGTATGTTATATTTTTTTAATTGCTTTGGAGAAATAAAAGTGAATTGAATTGAACATCAGATGGTGATGAAGAGTGAAACATGTAAAAGTACCAGTACCCTTTGTTTGGTGACAACCTACATGTAATGAAACCGAAAACAGTCAAGACGCCATTACATGTACAGTATGTACTGTGTTCAGAGAATCTTAAAAACAGCTTTGTTTCAAGTATATCAATATGACAGAGGTTTCACCATTTGCTGTATGCTTTGTATGTTTTCAATATTAAGACTATTAAACCGACTATTAATATTATTAAACAGACATATTATTTCTCCTTGTAAGGGTAAAAGTACATGTAAATGCACTGTTATGAGTCGTTATAAGTAGTGATTGTTTAAAAAGATTAATGACAGACTGAACATTGAAACAAAGAACTTCATTTCTACATGTAAGTAATGAAGACTTTACATTGACTCTAGAGTGTTCATTAATATTACTTGATCAATCTATCTACATGTATCTATCTGTCCTACAAAGTAGAACAGAAGAGGGCAAAGTACATATGTACAAACAGAAGATATCCTTCTGTTTGGAGCCAGAAGGGCATCAACTCATGTACTTTATCACAGATCAAAGGCCCTTCTGGCCCTCAACAAACCATATTATCTTCATCATTAATGCAATGTTTGGGTTACGACTGGTTTACAAGGAATTTATGCTATGAACATTCAAAGAGTAGTATCTCTTTGGAACATTGGAGAGTCTACTTGTAGCCTTGTATGTTGTAGGTACAGTACATGTAAGTAGGGCGTTCCTTCAACTGTAAGGTCAAGCCTTTGCAGGGGATGATGACTACTATGACCCTGAACATGACCTTTGACTTGTCACCCCTGTGATATACAGCTCTAACAACACAGCTTGAAAAGAGGCAATAAAAACCTACTGAACATGCTAGATGAAGATCTTTATTCTGTTTTAGGATAGCTAGATCAAGAGTTCAAGACATATCCCCTTTTTAAAATTGTATAGATATAGACCCTTAAAGATGAAACAAAATATCTCAAAGTCTGCAGTTTGACCTGAAAAGAATTTGAATCTGAATTCTTATCTGAATCTGAAATCTTTAAGAAAAAAAGTGAACCTGAGAAACAATTTCTACCTGTACATGCACAAGTATGGAGATAATAGTGAGTATCTTCAAATGGCCAATGTTTTGTTTATGTTTCTTACAGCTATGAATTCAAAACAATGCTCGATGTGCACTTGGAAAATCACATCTTATAAAATTGAAGAGGAAAATTATAAGCTACGCTCTACATGTACACTTGTAAGCTTGCAATTATCTACACTTTAGTACTAATCCATAAATTATCATTTGTCCATGGAAATGATTTGTCCCTAGTAGTGTGGGCAATAAATGTACATGTACCATCAACATTTATTTCTACTCAAATTGCACGACAGTGTACACATATCATTTTCAAGGTCATGTTGTAGACAATAGACTTGATAAATAAAATGGGTCAATGGAAGCTATAAATGTCGATGATATGCATTGCTAAGCTCTATGAACTGTATTCACTTCCCTTGTATACTCCTTGGTATACAATGCAGTACTAGTCTTGAGTTGTTTTACTTGTCTAAAATGAAACTGTATGAAATTGATATTCAATATAAAAAGGTCAAGGAGAAATTGGGAGGAGGCACATACATGAAATTACAAATAATGTCAAATAAGGAGCACAGCACGATACCTGTACATGGCTTTAACATAATTATAAACCGCTACTTGTTTTTTCTATAATACAGGGAGTGTTTACAGCAAACTTGTAGTCAATAAAATTATGCAAGTATGCACCAAATGTAGCCAGCAATTTTGTACCACCAGTTGTTTAGGGGGAGCACATCCCCCAAAAAACCAATGTACATTATGACTTTATGTAGAATACCTTAGCACTAAAACCCCCCTCCCCCAACAACAAATAACAAAATCTGTCACAAAATTTGTTGACCAAAAAATGGTACATCCAATGATTAAAAAAACTTTTTTTCTTCTCTCTCCTGCTTTCAAGAGATATTTTTTCTCCAGATTTCTGCACTCATGTACATGTAAGACGGGATCTCCCCCTGTTAATATTACTTGGTTTAATTGCTGAATTACTGGTAAGTGCTTTATTGGACTTGGGCATGAACTGCTGCTTCTTCTCGAGCATATGGCACCAATGAAACAAAGTCCCGTAACAAACACGTATATTTATAGCAGCTGTCCATATTACAGCTATACAATGTACAATGTAGCTTCTCATTAATTAGCTTTTTTATGATCAGCTCTAGCCATAAAACTAAAAGATGAATGTCTGTTGTGCAGTTTCACAGGATCCAGACTGGATAGCTAATGTACAATGTATTAATGTATGATTACATGTAGCACACTGTAAAAATATAAAAGAAATGTTTTTTTCACAAGAAGAACACAGAGGGTGCAGGAATTAATTTATTAATTAATATTAATCTATTATCCTTCATTGCAAGCAGGGATAAATAATTTCTGAGGGCTATACAATTACATGTACATTGTACATCTACTGTATATACAGCACTTCTAAATTTAACTATTAGTTTCAATACAACCTAATAAGGCTGCTTGGCTAATAACAACTTTGAACTTGGATAAACAATCAGGCCCATTCCAAAGAGATTTGTAATACCGGTACTAATTTATCAGCAGATTTTAGTATGGCAGTTTAGTTTGACCTCACCGTTTTATTGATATTATTATTTTCCTATTACATGTACATGTTTTTTACCCTCAATGTGGTCACAATGTGGTCACAATGTGGTCACAATGTGGTCACAATATGGCTCTACATGATGGCAACAAATTATCAAACCACAAAATAAATCAATACAATTTTGATTTGAGTTGGTTCCGTTTTATATGGTGACAAGTAATCTACACAAAGACCAAACCACAGCAACTTGTAATTTGATTCAAAGGGATTACATTACTTTTCCAGGTAAATGTAAAATATGCAAGTAAAGTGTGTAATGAAAGTGAAATGGTGTGCACTTAAGAATGAGGAAATTTCTCATACTAAATACAGAACAGATACCATACATGTGTACAGTATGTCTTCATTTAGTGTTTGGTAACTAAGACAAGTGGATTGTCCTGAAACTGCATCTTCTGCATACATTGTATGCTGTAATGAAAGACACACACACAAAAAACTGAATAATAATATCAAGTGGAACTTGATAATTAATTAATAATAAGGTTCCTGGTTTGAGAGTTACAGGGATTGCATTGCATTGTACTAAAGAGTGCTAAAATGTGAGTGTAGATGAAGGTATGCATGTACAACTGTACATGTATAATTCATACAAGATGACTTTTAAAAAGTATTTTTGTGTTAAAATAACCTTGAATATGGAATTACATGTACTGTACAATGTTCTTTTATTTTCAATCATTAGGCGCTTTCATATATTCAATGTTGATATGCTTTGGATAGGTGTTGTCACCCCCCCCCCCCAAAAAAAAATGTATCTTTATCACTCAAAGAAAAAAGAAAAGCTAAAAGCAATAGGACTGGGTCTTACTGAAGTGACAATTATATTGTTTACTGTAACCAAGGTAACAATTACACCTACAAATAATCTGCTGGTTGCTAATACTGTATAAGGATAGTAACATTTTATTATTCATAAGTACAGCATACTACCTGTTAGTATCCCAAAATATACATCTGCAGTTCACATTCTGTAGTATATCTTCAATATTACACCAGGAAATAATGCATGATCAAGGGGTTCTGTAACTTGGAAGAATCCTCAATAAATTGAAAACTTTGTTATTTCAAGTATTCAAGTATTCAATTTTATTTCACATCTCTTTAAAACACATTAAAAGATATACAAACAAATCATTATTTAAAACAATATAAATATATACAAAAAACATTCATTTACATTGTACTGATGAAATAAGGATGAAGGGTGGAGGATGTGGGGGATCAACAAAGGCCATTGGCCTGTCAAGGTTGATCCCCTATATTTCCACCCTTCAAGAGAAATACATTATACAAAATATAAAAAATAAAAACAATCAAACAAACAGATAATATAACATAGCATAATCACATAAAAAACACAACATAATTATTTACATAAATCACATAAAAGGCAATTAGATCAAATAAAACTACTCACAATTAAGAAGATAACATTTATATTTTTTCCTGAATGTAAAAACAGTGGATATTTCTTTTAATACGTTTGGCAACTCATTCCAAAGCTGTGGGCCTTTAAAACTTACTGTAGTTCTTGAAAAGGTAAAAATATAAAAAGGTACATACATTTTATTGGAATTTCTTGTTTTATATTTATTGATGTTGCAATTATATTCGAAATAGTCATGAAAGTTATTGGGCAATAGTTGTTTAGAATAAGAAAACATAAACGCTGCTAGTTGTAATTTATTTATATCAAATATATTCAATATTTTTAACTTTTTAAATAATTGTTGGGTATGTGCTAAATAGTTTGATTTGGTAATTGCTCGTATTGCACGTTTCTGTAGTAAAAACAATTTTTGTGATAAATAAAATGAGCAACCGCCCCATACAATATTAGAATACATAAAATGTGATAGAATCATACAGTTATACAAATTTGTTAAAATCTTCAGTGGTAAAATGTGTTTTAAAATATTAAAGACTCCAATGGATTTAGATATTTTTAAAGCAATGTAATTAACATGTTCCTTCCAGTTCAAGTTTTCGTCAATGATTACTCCAAGAAATTTAGTACTGGTTTCTCTCTTTATACTTAGATCATTAAGTTCAATATTTATTACATTATCTTGTATTCTACAATTCCTACTCTTAAATATCATATAACATGTTTTATCGCGATTAATGTAGAGTTTATTGGCTGTAAACCAAGTTTGTATGCTTTTCATTTCTGAATTAAATAGATTATTTAATGCAACTGGATCTTTACCTGATAAAAATAAACTTGTGTCATCTGCAAATAAAATTACTGATACAATATTGCTAACATATTGCAGATCATTAATATAAAGTAAAAATAAAAGGGGGCCGAGATTAGATCCCTGAGGTACAAATGTACACCTACTGAAATACTTTTATATTCTGAATTAAAATTATCAACGCTTACATATTGCTTCCTATTGCACAAATAACTTTCAAACCACTGTATTGCATTTCCCCTTATTCCATAATATTTCAGTTTTTTAAGTAAACTTGAATGGTAAATAATACAGTCAAACACCTTTGACAGGTCTAAAAAGAGAGATATAACTATGTGTTTCTTTTTGAAGGCTTTGGCAATTTTATCTGTTAATTCAATCAATGCATGGGTAGTACTATATCCCTTTCTAAAGCCAAATTGTTTATTGTGCAAAATATTGTGTTTTTCAATAAAAGATATTAATTTATCATAAACAATTTTTTCTAAAATTTTACTAAAAATTGATAAAATAGAGATTGGTCTATAATTATTCAACATATTTTTACTGCCATTCTTATAAATTGGTATAACTTTAGCTATTTTTAATGCATTAGGAAATATGCCTTTTTCAAGAGAAGAATTAAATATATTGCACAAAGGAGACACAATTGCATTAATAGAAGATTTAACAATTTTAGCACTAATTTCATCGTAACCAGGACATTTACTTACATCAAAACTCGATATAATATTAATTATAGTAGATTTTGTAATTGGGCTAAAAAATAAAGACTCACAAACAGATCCCTGTAAAAAGCTATTAAATGATGTAGTTACTGCACTATCCAACTTATCATGAATTTTCTGTCCAACTGTACTAAAGTAATCATTGAATAAATTTACAATATGAGATTTATCCTTTATAGATCTACCTTCAAATTCAATTTCATTAACATCATGCTTACTTTTTCTTTTGTTCAAAACTTCATTTATAACATTCCATGTTTTCTTTGCATTGTTCATTACATCCTTAAACTTATTATCATAATATTTACGTTTTGTATCACGTATCAAGTTATTAAATCTATTTCTAAAATTGACATAAGTCGCTCTGCGATATGTCGTAGGATTTTTAAGATATTTTTTGTATAAAATATATTTATGTTTACTCATTTTCTTAATTTCTATTGTAATCCAAGGTTTAACATTTGCATGTTTCTTTCTTTTCATCTCTACCTTTTGGAAACATTCGTTATACAATTTCACATATATTTCAAGAAAACTTTCATACTTCTGATTAACATCATCAAGACGATCTAAAAATTCCCACTTCACAGACTGTAACTTTGAACAAAAGGTATTGATGTGAACATCACTGAAGTCACGTTTTGAGTAAACTATTTGAGGATCATCTGTATCAGGTTGAGATGAAATCATGATAAAAGGAGTAAGATGATCACTGACATCTGTTAAAATTATTCCACTCAGCTTAACCTTTTCTGGATTATTACAGAAGAAATTATCCAAAGTAGTCGCAGAATGTGAGGTTATTCGGGTTGGCTTGATTATTTGTGGTAAGTAAGAAAGTGAAATAAAGTTATCAATGAATTCATTAACATGTGAAATAACATCGAGTTTCAATAGATCAACATTAAAATCACCCATAATGATGCTCTCCTTTTTCTCATTCATAATAACATTCAGCGGTGCTTGTGTATCATTTATAAAAGATTGTACTCCTTGGTGTGGTGGTCTATACATAACAAGAACTATATAATTCTGTACTTTATTATATACCTCAATGGAAATACTCTCAACAGCATTAGTAAACACATCTAAATCTGGTCTTCTTTTAAATCTTATTTTGTCATGAATAAATACTCCTACGCCTCCCCCTCTTTTTCCTTGTCGAGGATTACTTAGGAAGGAATATTGGGGAAGAGAAAAATAGCTATCATCAGCTATTATTGAACTAGAAAAGGGGGTTTCTTAATAATAGGCAATTATGAAGCAGGAAGCCCGAAACCTTAGCCTACTAAACAAATCTCAACAAACTGTAGGCCTATCCTTTTATGAATTAATGAAAAAGTAGCCCCAGAAAAAAAAGCCCCCGAAATGGAAAAAAGAGCCCCCAAAAGTTGAAAAAGTAGCCCCCGAAAATTTCCCAAAAATTTAAAATGGAGCCCCCGAAATGTAAAACTTAATTTTTTGCCTGATACTTCACAGTATTTTTGTCTTTTGGCTTCATCATCATGTACACTGTACTTCTAATTTCTATTTCTATTCTATTTCATTTTTTTATTTTTTATTTTTATTTTGAAAAATGATTATCGAAATTCATGGCCAGAAATAATCACGATCTAGGGTCTATTATGTTACAGTTCTTGCATCAAATCAATGCATGAAAACTTAGTTATTGAACTAGAAAAGGGGGTTTCTTAATAATAGGCAATTATGAAGCAGGAAGCCCGAAACCTTAGCCTACTAAACAAATCTCAACAAACTGTAGGCCTATCCTTTTATGAATTAATGAAAAAGTAGCCCCCGAAATGGAAAAAAGAGCCCCCAAAAGTTGAAAAAGTAGCCCCCGAAAATTTCCCAAAAATTTGAAATGGAGCCCCCGAAATGAAAAACTTAATTTTTTGCCTGATACTTCACAGTATTTTTGTCTTTTGGCTTCATCATCATGTACACTGTACTTCTAATTTCTATTTCTATTCTATTTCATTTTATTATACATCTACTTCTTTTTAAATATCTGTTGTTGTTGTTCCTGTAAAGGTGATCTGTGTTTAACAAGCTGTGCTTTTTTACAGACATCCTCTTTTCCACATTTTCAATGTCTTTATAACTTTCTCGTTATTGTTCATGAATTTATTCTTGTTGACGATGAACTTGTTGATACTCTTCATGAATGTATTGTTTTCATGTCAGTGGAAAGAAAGAAATAAATCTTGAATCTGGTTCATGAGGGTTAATAGCTCTAATACATGCTGTAGGTCAAATTTCTCTTTCTCATTCTCAATACTGCATTTATGTACATGTGTACCGCATACCACCCCCCCCCCCCACCTCCCAATGACACAAGGGAAATGATACTGCACATTTTTCTTTTCAATAAAAGGTATTTTCCAAAGATAAGCTAGTAGAAATCTCTACAGCCCACTGCCCACCCTTGAGTATTGAATTACAAAACATGTTGCCTGGATCAGGAAATCAGCTACTGAACAAACTAGATACTGTAGGAGACATAAAGAAACCAAAGTTCAAACCTCAAAAGTGACTGGGATTTGTCATATCCTGGACAGCCCCTCCAATCGTCTGCAGGCTCAACATTCGTTGCGCCTGCCTCACAACATGCATGTTACATGAGCACATCGCTAGTCTATGGATAATGTTGATTTCTTTAAAGAGATGGTTTATTGATTTCAAACTTGACTGAATTTGGTATCATTGCAATCGAAAAATTACACTGAGTAAAATCATTACATTTGTGTAACTTGTACATTCGAGCAAAATTTATAAAAGTTGATTGAACTTGACGAAAAATCAACCCACGCAACGCCCCTAAAACATCGTAAGTCAGCTGATTTTCGAAGTGACATCACAATATGAACAGCGGGCCGCTCAGCTGAAACGATTGACGACGCGAGTTGTAGTTTGCGTGCGATTTGCATTGACTCTCGAGTACCGTACCCATTTATAACTAACGCTGTTTACCTTCATCAAAATCCCCTGGAAATATGGATATGGGCGAAAACATACTTGAGTATACTCCAGAAGGCTCCTCCATGGCATGGTTTTGGTTCTTAATCTGACGTTAGTCTAGATAAATGGTATATAACTTCCAAAAAGCGATGGAATATATTGTCGATGTAGCGTTCAAGTTTCCCGTAGCTGGTAGCTGTGCGTGCGTACTCTGTGCATGTACTATGTGTGCAATACACTGACTTCTATAATGCGTGCATCACATCTAGCGCAGCTTGCTAGCCAGCCTAGGCCGTAGCCCGGCGCTCGAGCTAGCCGTGAATCGCGAACCGGACTGATCTGTTTCTCTCGGTTTATCAGGGTCCTATACGACTTAATTTATCAAAAATGTAAATTAATCAGCCTAATCACACATTTTTGTAATGAATATCTGGACAATTCTATGTAAATTTGTCGCCTATTTCACTCCAAAAGAGTCGTTAGGTCAGCATGCAAAATGTCCTTTGCCTTCCCAGATCAGACACATACACGCTGAAGTGCCCTCAGAATATGTGATTATTTTCCCGATTTGTATGCTCAAATGTGACGGAAAAATAAATAAAAATCAAACAAACATTTGTAGAAAGTATCATTTATTCAGTGTATCTCATTCAAAATGCCAAAAAAAAGAGGAAATATCACCACTGGCGGTAAATATACAAACAACGTTAACCCATATCTGAAAATTGCAATGGGTATCCAACATTGTCCCGAATGTGTGATGTAGGTTGTTCATATTGTGACGTCATAGTTTCGCATGTGAAATAACGCCGTCAATTCACTTAGTGAGTGGGTTCAGGAAAGGGTAACAAAATTGCATTTAATTTATTCCTCACAACAGTGAGGGCTTCAAAAGTGCTTTGCTCAATTTGTTAATGTTCTCAGCAATCTGTAGAGGTGTAATTTGCCCATTTTCCACATTTCAATGAACCATCTCTTTAAACATATATAAAGTGCATGGGTATTGAAATTCCTGGAAAATCCACCCACGTGTCAACATCTAAAGAGTACTATAAAGATTTTTTAAACCCTGATTGCTTTAAAGGTACTATGTCCCTTTTGCAGCCAACCTCAAATTCTGTAGAATTTTGCAGGAATTATGAATATGTCATGTATGTCCTATCTGTGAAATTTAAACGTTAGCAGTGTCCTCATATTCAAATTATGCAAGGAAACCCGTTTACTTGCTAGACTTCACTGTCAGACATTATTGAGTGACTGACTGGCTTTTTTTCTTCTTTGGTAATAACATACATGGAAAGAGTTGTAAAGGGTACATGAGCATTTGTCTACATCATCTTTCAAATGCAGTTGGAATTTAACTTTTTCATTTTTTGGGCCTGCAAATGGGACATAGTACCTTTAAACTTCAATTAAAAATTGATAGTAAGTGATTGGATCAAGAAACCTTAAGTGAGAAAATTATGAAGTTTCTGAATCTATTTTGGTCTGTACTGAATAATTTCAAGTTTATTTTTCATTCAAGGTTTTGTTTCTCAAATAGGGCGTAAATATATACTGTTGTGACATGAAACAAATTGTGAAATGACAAAATTGTCAAGGACGGCTATTTTTTTAATGCAAGAAACTTTAACACGTTGCAAAAATTTAATGTCTGAGCCGATTCTGATTTAATTATTTCACGTGCAACATTTACAAACACTTCATGCAAGTGAAAGCTTGATTCTGTTTTTTCAGTGCGGTTGGGGGTGGGGGGTCATTAGTCCACTACATGAAACTTGGATAACTACACTACGTAGGCAATTTAGCATACCGGTACATATAAAGCATTCGTTCTGAAAATAATTACATTATTCAGGAAAATACTCAAGCAAATTGGCTCAAGAACTTTTAATGAAGGGACATGTACTAAATGTTACCAGGAGTTGGTGTAGACAGAACCTAGTAAACATGCAAACCCAGTACTAATACTACATGTACATGTAGGTGTAAATAGAACCATTGGCACTGTTTTTGAGCTATTTAGACAGGATCCTTGAGGCACGTGGCAAGAAAGGAAACATTCATTAAAAGCAACGCAGGCTACGCAGCAAGACCGGAAGACCGAATCAGGCCTCTACGTTGATGGCCGTAATTCGGCGTGATATCTCGTCTCGTTTAGGGTCACTTTGGACGTAAGAGGTGGGTGTAGGATTTTGACAAGAGAGTGATCAACTGTCTAAAGTGAGGAAGGAATCATTATAATTGGATCTAGGAATTAATGCGCAGCCAATGTCCAAGTAGCCTAAAGCCTTAAAGCCTGAAAGGTCACTCTGTCTCTGTATACAAAACGACAGTGGAGCAATTGTGTTTTGAAAGAAACTGTCTAGAAGATATTTTGACCTGTTGATTAGTCACTGTCAAAGAAGAGCGGAACTAAAAGTTTTGGAACCATCAAAAAATGATAAAAATTACAAGTAGGAACTCTTGCTCCATATCGCCATCCTTTCATAGGACCGAAGACGGATATGAACTTTAAAATGTGTGACTAAAACTATTTGACCTACACTGTACATGTACAATGTACAAGATTGTACTTCTAAGTTCTAGTAACATTTGAAAAGTACAAAAGCATTTCAAGAGTCAAAAGCGATCCTTCCTCATCTACAGTGTACAATGTCCAAGTATTCTGTAGACATAACACGACAAGACGTCTTCCTACAATGTAAGTTTGAAAGCAATGAATGAGGATCTCTGATATGAGGATCTCTGTGTACAGTATGTACAATGTATGTATTCTATGGTTCTGGTTGAGTAAGCACAGTACGGTATACAATAAATTGTAAAACCCACAGCTTTTGTGGCATAAAACTATCACACATTGGAGGGCAATTTCCATACAGGTGTAGCAAGAATCTTTTGCGAATCGCAAAAATTTGGTGTCGCATCAATTGTGATTAAATAGTTCTGCAGCAGGACATGTTGGTAATTTTGACCCACTAGGAAATTTCATAAATATAAAGTTTGTGGTGTTGCAGATCTCTTTTATTAGGGACTTTTAGATTTGCACGAAGACAATGTAGATTGCTACGGTCGACGTCCTTTTAATGCACTGCCTTGAATGGACGTCACACGTATCAGTCCACGCAAATCCCTATTATTGATAGAGAAGGCAATCCTTGTATAACCTCACCTGTAACTAGACCAAATCCACTCACAGAAAAGGTGAGCCAAAAGAAAATTGATTGCTTGCAACAGGGATGTAAGCCTTCCCAAGTCATGAGGCTTAGAGGGAAAGTAAGAAATACATGAACAATGAAAAAAATAAGAAGAACATGATATCATGCCAGAAACAATGACAAGCTATTATGATTGGGGATAACAAATAATGAAAGTTGAACAGCCCACTGAACAACAAAACACCTCACGTCTGGTCTCTGTTTCATGAAACTTGTTATCAATACTAAACAAGTTCGGATAACTGTTATAAGCTACAGAAATCATGGCATCTGATTGGCTGAGAGCAAATTTGTCATAGAAACTTAGCATTTGTTATAGATAACAAGTTTTATGAACCAGGGCCCTGGTTCATAAACAGCTTCTGTCTCTTGATAAGGTAAGATCAGCCCGGAAGATTGTTGCATGCTTGTCCTTGCAGGATACTTTAGACCCCTTTTGAGGGCAGCACCTAAAGATAAGGTGTGTCTGTCAAGAACATTTAACTGAGAAAAATAAACAGTCCTGCATGTACATTGCTGCTGATTCATGTAAGGAAACATACAGTACGTGTACAATAATGGAGCAAAGGTACTCACCAGCGTGCAATTCTCCCTGATATTTTTCTTTGAAAGCGAATTGAAGTCTCTGTTGGTATGAAAATGAAGAAAAAAAGAGGAGATATGTATATCAATCAAACATTACATACATGTACATGTATTGTATATATACATGTGAAATAAATTTGCGGAGGTGTTTGTGAATATTTGTGACAAATCATTTCCCCCAAAATGTTGAACATGATGGCACAGAAGGCAAGTCGTTCCTAAGACATCAAGAATCTTACACATATTCGTAGTTGGCAACCTTCCATATCATTACATCCCAGGGCCCCATCGAGACCCCCTCCCACCCTTTTGCCATTTCCTTACACCCCTCATTACCCCCTCCCACCCCTTCACCATTTCCTTGCACTCCTCATTGCCCCCTGGCCCCTCCCTTTCCTCCACTATCCCATCCCATCTCCGACTGCTTATATTCATCAACGTCCATACAACATCCTAAAAAAATACAGCTTCCTCATGTTCATGTTTCATTAGCTCTTCCTCAACTTGACTCACGGCCTCAGGGAGGAAGTTCCCCCATTATTCTTGCTCTAATTTTAGATTTCAATTGCATGATGGCCAGATAGATTAATCTGCAGGTGTTCAAGGTATTATTGCGTCTTAAAAATCCATCCCTTTTCCTTCCTTCTTTTAATGAGCAAAGAAAACAACAGAAATGTAATGTCGAAAAGAGAGAGACCAGGACTCCCAAAGTGAAATCTTTTTAAATTCCAGTGATAATTCATGTGTATAATTATGTACATAGTCCACATTGACATTTACAATACATGGATAGTCTTCCCCACTTCAAGACTAAAATATAGCGTTTGCTGATGTACATGTATACATGTATTTGTAAATAAAGTTATGAACATGTCAGAAGACTGAACGGTGTGGAACTGTGTTGGGTAACGAATAGAGACCTCGTAAAAAAAAAAGGTCTACTAAATCATCCAGGCTAAATAAACAACAAATGTTGAGTTTTAAAGTTACAGAGAAATAAGTAAATAATGTAGGTTTCCTACAGTGTATGTGGCAACCAAATTACACGTACAAGAGTAATCTTGAGTATATCTCTGAAGAATCGAGTGTGGGTACATCATCAATTTGATAGACTTTTTTTAAATTATACACTTACATTAACTCTGGTCTGAAGTGATGTATGATGGCGCAGAAGGCAAGTCCATCTTTCCACGACTTTGTCATGTTCTCGACCTTGACGTTGGGGTATCCAGCCGTGACCTGGACGCACCATGACTGCAACGCTTTCGTTCCTTTCAGAGCCATCTTGGTTGATTCCGAGTTCAATCCAATTAATCAAATATGTCACGCACAATGTTAAATTTCAAAACATGAACTATGTGAACGTCATGCATAAATGGTTCCACACACACCAGTAGTTTTGCAAGTCGCACATCAACATGTAACTTTATAAGAGGAGCTTCTATCCGTTGTTTATTAATTCCTTATCATTTCACAATAACTTGGCAAATACGAGTTGTAATTTGACTCATGAAAACTTGTTCCATCAGCATCAGCACCATAAGCATTTGAGGGCAGTTGTTCTTAGGTAATCCTTGATATAATCCAACGAGTTGCACCGAGATCCTGGTATGGGTTCAACAAAACCCTCCTTGTGACATAAGTGGCTTTAATACACACATGTTATGCTCTTCAAGTCAGTTGGGATGATCTATGAAATGGTGATCTTGAAAAGCCTAAAATATACGTATTAAGATTTCCAATGCATGTGTACATGTAAGCATCAAATGGCAATGTGTCACTAGCCGTGAGATTATCTTTTATCGCCGGCGATTTGATTTGGCATGGGGGAGTACACACTCTATTTAGAGTGGCTAAAAATAAATGTCACTCTGTCCTCCCTTCTCTGGCTGAGTCGGTTTGTTACACGTGATGGGTGATCTGCCCAATACCTTTATCCCCTTAATAGGGATACCTCACACAAGCTCATCTCTGCACGACGTGGGTGGAGATTAATGAAGGGAGAATCGACACCTCTCTCCCACTTAGAAATTTAAGATGATGAATCAATTACGCGTAGACATGTTAATCGTTTAAGGTACATGTATCTGTCAAGTTTATGAAAGGTCGTTTATAAAAACAGTCCTCTTCAAACGGTGAATTCACAAAGATACAACGCTACCTACATGTATTATCTCATTCTCTTTGGAGAATCACAGTAACGTATACGAAGATGGCAAATGTATGTATAAACGAAGATGGCAATTTACTGTACATACAAGTTTTGTTGCTCCTAGAGTGGACTTCCGACTACTGTAGGTACAATGTGGATGTTTGCTTTCCAATCAAGACAAAATCTTCACAATGTCACAGAGAATGTGAACACTGATTCTCATTTGCTGGCCACCCATCTGTCACCTCTGCCACTCTATGAACTTCCCCCTGTCGGCTATTTTCAATCCCTGGCTGTATTCCGAAGGAGAGACTTCACACCAGCGTATGGGTCTTGCAGCTAGACAGTGATTTCCTTCTACTCGTTTACCTTCACGAGAAATATTATAAATAGCATGTACATGTAGCAGAATGTACTTTCAGAGCGTCCATGTACAGGTCTCAGCAGTATGTTGCCACAGTCGTTGTAGTCTGACATGGGAGAGAAGATGTTTCAGGAAGGGTAAATTCTGTTGCACATTTGACAGCCATCCAATCGATCACGCAACCATGCTACTGACGCTGTGAAGGGGCAGTCACTGGAACACAGCAATGAGATCATCAAATCCCATATCTAGGAAATGTGGAAAGCGAGAGAGGGGGAGGGAGAGAAGGAGAGTGATAGAGAAAGGAAGAGAGAATGAGAGAGAGAATGAGAGAGAGAGGAGAGAGAGAGAGGAGAGAGAGAGAGAGTGTGAGAGAGAGAGAGGGAGATCGAGAAAAAGAGAGGGGATGAGAGAGAGAGTGACAGAGAGAAAGAGAAAAAGAGAGAAAGAGAGAAAGAGAGGGGGAGGAAGGTGGAGGGAAGTGGGGGAAAGAGGGGGAGAGTTGGGAGGAAGGGAGAGAGGGAAAGCAGGGGGAAAAGGGAAAACATCATATTAGGTTTGGCAATGCTCACATTTCCTTGGGATTACTTTCTAATTTACCACTTCGAATTAGAGATTACAAGTGGTGATCAAAATAGGAAAATCATGATCTATGAAAGTTTATCGCTCAGAGGTGTTTCCGTAGTACAGATAACTTGTTATTCTTCAAAACAAAATGATCACATTAGATAAATGATAAGAGATGTGAAACTATTTTTCAAGCACCGTACAGGTACATGTACATGTATCAATCTATTTTCAATGTGAACCTGTCTCAGTTATATTAGTTAATTTATGGGGAGGGGCCGGGATTGTTTTTTATTCTACCAAGAGAAGGGGGGGGGGGGGGGGGGGGGGGAAGGTGAATTGGACTACAACAAAAAAATCCAATAAGTAAAAATGTATTCAACTTTTTATTTAAAATCCAAAAGAATTTCTACGAGAGGATTGATTTCAATAACATTTAAAGGAGCATCTTGTTTTTAATAGGAAATCACAGTAAATTACATTCAGAAACCATGATGAAAAGGGGGGGGGGACTCTGTAGGTTCAAAGCACTAGCAGTTACACTGGATTCAGTCCATGAGTACATAGAGTTATAGAAGGATTCACATCTGTTAGCAAATCAACCGTTCATCACCCTTGTAAATATGATGATTTAAAAATTAAAAAACTCTTCCGTAACTCAAGAATGAAAGGTGGACTGACTCAGTCTTTGTTAAATACCTTTTAGATGTAAGCTTTGATAGTCACATTCTCAAGAAACATAAATTAGGACAATTCGATTTTTCGCTTACTTAAAACAAATCCAAAAGTTGAAAAGGGTATGAATGATTTAGTTGTTAACCTTGAATGTAGAAGGCTTCACATCTATACATTCAAAGTACTGCACAACTGTAACTGCTTTGCATATGGCCACCGTGTACATACCGGTATATCCTTTCACTCCCACCATTTGACAGGCTTACTTATCAGTGCAGCTTAGTCGCAATAATCACTGCACTCCTTTAAATAGAAACCTGCCAATGAGTTGTTACAACTAAAGGGGGGCTTATGTATACAGACTTCAATAAGCTCTTATTCAATCATTGACCCCGTTTTGTCAGCTGCCAAAACAGATTTACAAGTAAACTGCAGATCCTGTTGACATCTTGCCAAGGTGCTGCTGTACCATTCAAGTTGAAAAGATCTATCATTGGACAAGGTCCCTTTACATTGATATGTAAATGCATTTCATTTCCTACATCAATGCTGAAGAATCACCAACACAAACAGTTCCCATAAATATTATGTGAAAGATGTGTGTGCATATATCAAATTGATTACATTCACCTGACTCTATGATAAGATTATAAGGAAATCAGGGAAAAAATTAATATTTATTTTTGGGGGGGGGGGGCTACTTTTCAAGCTTGCCTGCATGAAAATAACATTCTAAAATTTGTTTTCCATTGAACTCTATGCAAATTTATGGGGCTCTTTGGGGCATTTGGGGGGCTAAATCGCCCCGAGCCCCAGTGTATTTTTTTCACTGAAGGAAATACATATATATTATTGATTAACTTTGTACAATGTAATAGTTAATATAGTTTGAAATCTAAATATTCTGAAACTTTTGAGGTAGACTGCATTGAAATGTTGACTTTAAAACCCTTTTAAGCTTGCCAAATGTTGATTGTGAAAGTATATGTCCAGTCCACTTACCTTCCAACAAGAATGACAAAACAAAATCAAACAAACAGATTGGTGAAAAATTCAACAAAATTAGGCAACGATTTTGAACTTTATACATAATAACATGAAAATAAGTAAAAATTTCATTCAACTGTGGCACACATACGATACCTAGACATATCCCATTTTGTTGAACACTTAGTTTCCAGTTTCTCCTAACTTTCCCCTTAGGGTTAAGTTACAATACTTCTGGCTTTCAGCACACAACACCATGTTTTTGTCTCATGTTTTACATATTACATGTTCCACCAATGGAAAACAAATTTCTGTAATTATATGGACAATAAAATCTTGAATCTTATTATACATAAGTTTTCTACCAAGCCATACCTTTTAGGTAAATGTGACTTCTCCTGTCACTCTCTGTATTACAACATATTGTTGTCTGCCCCTACAATACATCACAGTGGAATTAATGTACCAATTAGATTTACCGGTAGTGATCTACCAGTTCCACAAAGTTCACGAAAAGCAACTGAGGGATACAGCCACAGAATTTGCGACTGAATTTTTCCAATCGGAAATCATATATATCTCTCATGATTGGATGAAATTATGTTATTTTAAAATTCAAAGTTTATCAAAAAATTTCATTTATCCCTCTTTTTCTATTTAAAGCTTTATCTGGTGTGTCCTTTTCATTTCCCTGCCCCTTTCCATTTCCTTGTTGATTCATTTGTGCAATGTTATTCTTACTGTTATTATCATGCATATACATGTACAACTGTAACTGTATTTTATCTAACAATTTTTCTATGAATTTTTTGTTTTTAATACTTGTGAATTCTCTTTGTTTCAGCCTCTCGCTGCTTTTTCTTGGATGTATTTTTTAAATTAAACAAACCAGTTTAAATCCAGAGAAAAGATCACTGGATACAAAATGGACCATCATTGCCAACTTCTACAATAGGTGCTTTTCTGAGCTCATTCCTTCCATACTGAGCAAAGGTAGGAGACATTTTCCTTGGATTACTACACCTTTGAAATGCCAGATGAGGAAGAGAGATAGGATATTCAAGTTTTCCTCCTATCCAAGAATAATAAGGAGCTGGAACCATCTACCAGGCTCAGCAGTCAATGCAAAGGCAAGAACCTACATCAAGGAGGCTGCTCAACCCTTCATTAGAATGATGCAGCCCCTGTAGGCTCTCTCTCATAGTTTAAGTTTACTGGCAAGGTTTTTACTTGCACTGGACTTATTGAACAACAGCTTTGTCTACACACCACTTCTGTACTTTATGGCATGCCTTGCAGCCACTTGCCTCACCAAAAATTACAGTATAGCTTCCAGAGTGAGCTGCTAAAGTATTTAACTCCATCACTTACCAAGTGTCTTATAATCCAAACATTTATAAGTTTCTTATTATTTGTCTAATTACTTTCAAACTTTCCCCATCTTCAGTATTTTCATTTATATTTTCATATCAATCAATTTCTTGCAAAGGTTGTATTGATTTATTACCATAATTTTTTAAGGTATGTCTCAAAAATCGATAAAAAATGAAAAAGGCAAAAGGAAGCATTTAGATCTAAAAGGTACAAATACATTTTGTACATGGCTTTTGCATGTTTATGAGATCTCCACTGGCACTGGTACTGGCAACAAATGTCAATTTTAACCAAATCTTAATCCTACATGTAATATAATAATAAAACGGTGCTTACTCAGCTAGCTCAGCTTAGTTCTATCAATAAATAATTAAAACGCTTTCCACCAAAGTCTCTCACACACGACAGCGCTGCTGCACAGAATAGTCTTACTTATTAGATATTATTACCGTAGTTTATTTATTATTATATTACAAATGCAAATTGTCTTGATGCAAATTAGACACAACATATGTTTTAAATAGTTCTTCCATAGATTTGATGGAATCATGAGAACGCTCATTATCACTTCCAGCCAGAACGCGTAGGCCTTCAACACCCATTTCTTCGCCAGTCCGGCCGCCGGCAATTTGGTGGAAGAAAGCCCCCACCCAAATTTGACAGCAAAAGTAACAAACACTTTCACGCAGACATTCAGAAAAGAAGACACATAAAAACCACATTATCCGAAAAACGAAACATATTTTGGTAAGAATAGCCCTTTAAACATGACAACTTACCCGTACCGTATCACATAAGGATGGTTTTACCACAGTCTTTCTTTCCTCAAGACAGAACAAGTCGAACTTCGCAGATGACTCACATTACTGGTTAAGTTTCATGCATTTAGCGCTGAAGCGCTAGCTGGAGGTCCGTACGTACGTGTATGTGATCATAGGATATAGTAGCGCTAGAGTTACCTCTCAGCAGCAGCGCACAACATATCACAGTTCACGCGCATTGAGATATATCTTCAAGACTTTTCGACTTCCGCATTGCCGAATGCGTTACGCTTTATACTTGCGCTACATTATCGAGGTTGTGAAATTTAATATTGTGGAAAGAATTCTATTTTCTTATGAGTGCTGAGTCGATGCTGAGGGACACGCAAGCCAAGAAATAGGTAATGAATACATTACAAAACATTATTCGAAACAGATAAAACATTCTAGTGTACAATATCTATGCCAAACACAAGATTAAGACAATGATTTCTTTGAACTTGATGCAAAGTGTAGTCCCAGATATTGCCCTTTGTGTTAGTTGTTTCACTAGGACCTAGACTAGTAGTCTAGATCTAGACTCTATATAGTAGTATAAACAAAATGTTATTAAATATTAGGAATTAGACTAGGTTGTCAGGAAAATTTCATTGAGATGTGTCTATATCCACTACTCTTAATCTACTACATGAGGAAAATTGGTAAAAACATTGTTTTGTTACATAGATCCCTAGATCTAGAGTCTAGATCTAGATCTAATACTAGACTAGATTCTAGATGATGATGCTATTAAATCAAGATCAAAGAATCGTTTTTTTTTATAATGTTACTTTGACAGTTACGAGACGCCGTCTTCTTAATCCGTTCTGTTTCGAAGTAGGATATTGCCAACCAATAACTAATAAGAACATTATCATTTGAGAGAGGCCAGGGTGTGTGTGTGTGTGTAATGTATTTACCGGTAGTACATTTTTTCTTAGTACTAGTAAATAGTAGGCCGGCGCTAGTGTACTTTTGTATCCATTTTTGACCACACATAGCTGCATTACTATCCTGGCTGTGTATTAAAACCTGTTCTATTGGTTCTCAACATTTGAAACACCACTGCTACTGTACAAAACTTAACTAATTTCACTAAAAATTGGTACTTAAGTGACAATTGATGACTCCTAACATAGCAGTAAAATACAATTTTTTCAACTTACTGATGTTTGAAAGAATAATTAGAAAATTCAAATCGTGAGTCTACTGTCAAACTTGCAGATCAGCCACATCGTCTTCATTGTGTGCATTTGTGTGTTATTTGTGTGTTGACTATTCATGCATGCAATGGCTGCCTATTAACACGTAGTGCAGTGCTAGAGGTCAATACGCATTAGCGTTATATCAGGTAATAAGTAGATGAATATCTGTTTTTAGTAGAATTTTACAATGTTGTTATTTTCTTCTCTTTTGGTATTTTTGTATTACAAGAAATGGAGAACACTCCCAGTGGTCGGTATGACGGCAATCTTGGTGACATCATGCAAAATGAGCGACAGATAGACAGATTCCTTGATGTGGTCTTTGAATTTTTATATCGCAGGTAAAAATACATAACTCTATAGTGCTATCTCTCTCTCTTTCTTTCTCTCTCTCTCTGTCTCTCTCTGTCTCTCTCTCTTCCTTTCTCTCTCTCCCTCTCCCTTTCTCTCTCTCTTTCTCTCTCTCCCTCTCCCTTTCTCTCTCCCTTTCTCTCTCTCTTTCTCTCTCTCTTTCTCTCTCTATTTTCTTTCACAACCATGTCAAATTGTTAAACAGTAACTTTGAATTGTTATTGTTTTGTGATGCTTAGATAGGTATGTATGTAATATGTAATGCATATATTATTGAAGTATCATTTAAAAAATACATGCACATGTATCATGCAAGTTTAGTGGGTTCGTGTTACACTCTCTAAATGTGACAAAACCACTCTTGATTAGATGCTCATTTAAAAAATGCAAATAGACTGCATTGTAGGATAACACCTAAAATCTGGTCAGTTCAAATAACAATTTACAGAACATTTATGAAATTTAAATGAAACAACTATATTCAGAAATTTATCTTAGCCAATTTCCCATTTCAATTTTCATCGCGAACGGTAGAGGTATGCAGTAAAACTAATTCTTTAGAGGCATACTAAAAACTTTCTTTTCTCCCAAGGTCCGATTTTTATCGCCTCATGAAGCACGAGAATGATTCCATGGGTCTCCCTCCAGGCGTAGCTCGTAAACACGTCATGCAGGTAAGCCTACTTCTTGAGTTCATGATTATTATGCCAGTGATAGTTATACATGAACCATCAGTAGTATCTGAAATATATCACTTTCCTCATGAAGATTGTTTATTTTGTTAATAAGTTTGACAAAGTACCTGTAGTTCATTGCTTCTAATTTTCAAAGCTTTTCTTAAATATTAGATGCTTATCTTGCAAGTGTTAATATTTGTTCAGCATATTTCACTATTAATAGGCTAATGTTATGAATTTATAAAATGTTTTAAAGGATATCTACAATGTACATGTCACTATTTGTTTGATACTTCTTAAATGACAGCAAATATGGCACCTACCAGATATGCCAAATGTGATACAACTGTATGTATGCCTTCTCAAATTTGCTTATTATACATTAATTTCAAATTCTTTTTCAGAGGCATGTAATTTGTAATTTGACAATCACTGTCCTAAAAAATGATGGACTTTTAATATCCCTTTGTTTTTATTCCATATAGGCCTTTATGAAATATGAACGCATTGCTCAAGGGACAGAAAATCCAGCTTGTAGACCAAAGGAAAAGAAACAAGCAACAAGTGAACCGTCTGCTGGTAAGATTAACTCTATGAAACAGAGACAGAGCGTTTGTGAGATACATGCTCTGGTGCAAATTGCTCTGAGCCTCTTTATCACTTCCCCACACTAACCAAATTCCTCATTTCAACCCTAGACCCAACACTTTACCTAACCCTAACCCTAAACATAAAAGTAGTAAAACCTAAATGATAGCCACCATAACCCTAACCTTATATCCTTGACGATATCAAACTCTTAGCAATTATTGCCAGAGCATATATGTCAGAGTTTTAGACAGATTGATTCGATGAAGAGGGAAACATAGTCTATTATTGCGATAGACTGGTGCAACTTACAGTATAAATCCTAGAGCATAAAATTATGTATTTCAAGTTAATACATGTAGTGGTATTCTTATTGACTGTAATTAAAGAGTTGTATATTAAAGAGCAAGTTGATTTACGTTGATGATCATTAAACTAATTATAGTGTGGATGCTTGAACGATAATGACCAACCTTTTGTCTAGACCCATCAGAAGAATTGACAGCTTCGTGAAGACTCACAGTCTGAAATAAACATATTTAATGATGGTAATGATTGCCATGGTTTCATATTACGTCAATCCACCAGTAGTTATATCCTTGAACAATTGTTTATGTTGCCAACATGATTTATTGGTGATTCTGTTAATAGTGTGATCTCATATAATATTCAGCATTTAAAAGTCTAGTAAAGGCCCTTTTACACTTTCACGGATCGCATCACGGATCATCCCGGATCGTCGCTCCGGGATCATCCGTGTTATCTCCGGCATTACCGTGTATACACCGGGGAGGCATCCGGCGTGATCCTTGGCGTACCGGCATATCTGGGGAAAAAATTAAGCTTGCTTAATTTTTCATCCCGGAGTTCACGGATGAAACAATCCGTCCTCTTCCATGTAGGCACCGTGTACCTCCGTGTAGCCGCCGAATACATCCGGAACAGTCCGTGTAGACACCGGGAGGTCCGTATTAACACCGGTTTCATCCGGGTTTGAAATTCCGTATATCAAATGAGCGCCTACAAGCTCAAGTCACCCGTCAACATTCCGGAGATATCACAATAGACAACGTACACCTCCGTGTAAGGACCGTAAGAGTACCCAGTAGCCTCCGTGCTCTTCCTTGAAATCCGTGTTAGCTCCGTATGCGTTTCCGGCGTGGTCCGCGTTGCTACCTTGTCTGTCCGTGGAGACACCGTACTTGACCGTGTATACACCTAGTTCGGAACGTATCCACACCAGCATCGACAAGAAATCGTGGTGTCGCACGCCGGAACACCCCGGATTAAGATCCGGGATGAACCGTGATGCGATCCGTGAAAGTGTAAAAGGGCCTTAAGTAATTTCAAGAGGAATTCCAGAATTGTTTCATTGTGTCTCTCCTAACCCAGGACCCTGTCTTACAAAGAATTGATATCAATCGCAACTATGTACATAAGACAGAGCTGCCAACCATTCCGTTTTTTGCCGGAATTACTCCGTTTTTTCCACCCAATTACGGTATTACGTTTTTTCTTCATAAAATACGTTTTTTTATTATTATTTTTTTTTGTTTTTTTGTTGTTTTTTTTTTTGTTACATACCGTACGTCAAACAACTGCCCCAAAATGGTGATTCGATCACAAATTCAATAGAATTTATATAAATAAAATGCCGATAATACCAAAATAACCACCAAAAAAAATCCTGCTTGTATGTAAAAAACAGCATGATGAATGAACATTTCTGCATTGGAAGTGTGTCGCGCGTGGTTATAAGTTTTGTTTTTATGAATTCCTTTTTTTTGCCATCATGATTCCTTTTTTTGGTCGCACAAGGTTGGCAGCTCTGATAAGAGATAGGAGATTGCAAACTTGCGATTGATCAGAGGACTTACGATTGATTTGGATTGATCGCAACTCTTTGTGAGACATGGCCCTGATGTCAACCAGTTGTATTTTACATGTGTTCCAGCAATTAAAGAATCTGTGGTAAAATAACAAAAATAACAACAGCCACTGAAGAAGCTGATCATCTATTGTATGATCAGCGATGTAAACGGCCTTAGAAGCTATAACTGAACAAATTATGAAATATTTATTTGAGAGTTTTTTTTTTTTCCTGTAAGAGAGTCAGAAAATTATTTTTATTGCATTTGCTCAATCTACCATTGAACAGATGTACCAGCAGCAGTCGAGTCTGTTGTGGAAGTCGCAGCAGTCGAGTCTGTTGTGGAAGTCACAGCAACTACCGAAGTAACTGATCTTCCAGGTAGCCCCTCAGGTTGCCCTTCTTCATCAACTAGCCCATCAGCTGAAGGCACTTGTCCCACTACAACATCTACTGGCCACGGTACAGGGGCTAGTGGTCCTAGGTTGAACCCAGATACTGGTGAGGTGATGGCAGACACAGGGTGTTGTACCAAAGGCAAGACATCAGCAGCTCCTGATAAACCAGCTCAAAGGTATAACTTGTCCCATGTAACATATTCCTTTTATTTGGACAACACTTTATATACAAATGTGCATATAATGGATGTTGTTTAGTTATGTCTTTTTAGGCTTCACAATGGAACAGATTGCAATCGATGATTCCAAACTTCCACTATCAGATTTCATAATAGAAATAGCAGCAAATGAAAATAGGTTAATTAAATGAACATTGTCATTACTTAATCATTAAATGTTGATCTTTCATTTATAGATGGATATATTACAAGTGCCAAAAGAAACACAGAGCAGGAAAATGGTTTTGCAGGTGTAAGCTTTTAAGAAGGCATTTGCTTTTAAATATCTATAAGTATAACAAATAAACGTATACTCTCAGTCTCATCTCCTCTTTTTAAAGCAGATATTTTGAAATATTTATATAAACCACTATAGCTAAGTACTATTCTACTTCTTCTTTTTCAGATATAAATTGAATGTTGCAGACACATACAATGGTGCTTCAAGAGATAACTATGCCTGGTCACAGACATTGAAAGATGTAGACGTGAAGGTTTTTGTGCCACCAACAGTTACCAAAGCAAAACAACTCTCAGTTGATATCAGGAATGACTTTATTAAGGTAAGCCCTGCCATGTCCTGTAATCGTAGTTTCCCCAATGGTTTACCAATGAAACATAAATTATTTTAACCAGTATTATAAAGATCTTCATTTGAACTTTTTCCTTTTTATTGGTTTTGAGAGTTCATAAACTGAAAATGAAGGTTTCAATGAAAAATGAAAAAACAAAAGGACCAATATATTATGTTGGAGAAGTTTTTATTTTTAATCAGAACTACCTTAAAGAGAAGGTTGAGTTCTGGGAAAAGGTGAACACTAATTTGTGAGCGTTATCATTGTTATTATGCAAGTGTTGAAGGACATCAGAAACAAAATGTTCCCTGAAAAGCATGGCTCTTCAAATGTGACAGCATAAAAATCGGGATGGATTTTTATGCCACATGTTTGTGTATTCCCATATACATCTTTCTGTGTACAGTGCTTGTAACTGGGCCAAATTTCTTATCATTTTGAGGATTTTAGAACTTTGCAGTACACACCGATACTTATATGCTAGATGATCAACCTTTTCTGATCGATTCCACACCGTTTCTTCCACAATGCAATCATATGACCAGAACTCAACTTAATCTTTATTGCTTTCAAAACGCAATGCCACAACCAATACTCAAGATTACCGGTTAAGCTGACTGCCAGAACCCTCTTTGTTTTGTTGCTTTGAACTAGATTGCCTTGAAAGGAAATCCATCGGATGGACAAGGTGGGAAGGTTTTAGTTGAAGGTAAACTCAAGGAGAACATCAGAGGAGAGGAAACTATCTGGAGCTTGGATCCAGGAAATTGTGTGCAGGTAAGGGCAATATCACTGAAGCTAACGCTTCTAACAATGAGTATGAGGACCAGAATAAGAGTATTGAATTGTTACATCTACCCAGTACTTATGTATGGTAGTGAAACATGGACTTTATCCTCTGATACTAAAAAGCATTTGGAAAGTTGCGAAATGTGGTTTCTAAGAACAATGATGAAAATCCCCTGGACTGACAAAGTTAGTAATGAGGAAGTTCTTACACGAGCTGGAGTGCAAAGGAAAATGATACGTGAGATGTTATTAGGCAGTTGAAGTTCATGGGTCACATTACACGTAAAGAAGGCCTAGAGAATCTTGCTTTGACAGGGAAAATTGTGGGAAGAAGGAGGATACTTTGGATGGACAGTCTGCAGAAATTGTTGGAAGAGAGATGAGTGAAAGAACTGGGAGTGGTACTAATACAGAAGGCTAGAAGCCGAGGGTTGTGGAACAGCATGATCGCCAAAGTCAAATGATATGGCACTTAGAGAGAGAGAGAAGAACAATGATAACAATGATCAATCAGTTCAAGTGTTGCTTAAAGGGATTGGGTATCTTTGTCTCAGATTCTGAAATAAAATCCTGGATTTAGCTCATGCTGCAATGATGACTATGAACCTTTAGGTCAGTCAGGAATCCCATGACTTTCACAAGCTGATCGCCTGTCTGATTATCAAGATATTTATGATTATAATTCAAATTCAAAAAACGTTTTTGTAACGGTTTTCATAACACTACAGTCTGTTGAGGAAAATGAGTACCGGTATGGTAAATCCGGTCACTCAAAGATTTTTACTTTTTTGAGGCATTTCATGATCATTTTAAAGTGCAGGGCTTCAATATTTAAGTAATATTGACTGCCGAAGGTGAGGATGATTTATGACAAGTCGTATTGCCCTGAATTAGGCAGTCAATATTACTATTATTAACCACATCTAGAGCAAACAAGAAACTCTTACCATCTTATACTCTTAAATAATGTAGGCTACACAGGGTTTCCTAGCATTAGAAGTTGCAAAAACATTGTCAAACCAGCACTGTTCATCCAGTGTTTGACAGATTTTCAATGTACACTGCAAACAGTTTGATTGTTACGTCACAATAGAGTTCACGCAAAGTGCGCATTTTCTTATACACGATGCGCGATGTAAATTACAGTAGCTGATGCGCGATGTAAATTACAACTGGCTCTATGTTATTGCTCACTAGTTTAACACACATTTTGCCATTGACTTTTCTGAGCGGGCCGAAATATTTGTTCATTGGTTTACTGTATACCGTAATTAACGTTGTATAAACCGCCCTCGTGTATTAACCGCACCCCTCTTTTTCGCCCTTATTACAATTTTTTTTTTTTTTTTTTTTTTTTTTTGCCGAGATTTTTTATTGTTGTGTGTGTAAGATCATTACCGGTAATGTAAATAAAAAAAACAGTAGGGGACCTAGGATAGAACCTTGTGGTACACCATGTAATAGAAGAAAAATTGGAGGAATTATTATTATAAACTACATATTGAGATCTATCAGAAAGATTACTTTCAAACCAAGATGACAGACAAATTTGAGTGTCGTTTTAGTTTCCGAGTGGTGAGTCAACACACCGATTACCGAGCTGGGAGATTTTGCCAGGCATAGCGCCAGGTGGAGGGGAATAAATTGAAACTTAAAAAAAAAAAAAAAAAAAAAATTGGGTGTACCGTGTATAAACCGCACCCCCGACTTTGATTTTTTTTCGGCGGCAAAAAGGTGCGGTTTATACACCATTAATTACGGTAACCATATTGACCGGCAAATTACACACAAAATCCCATTGAATTTTCTGAGCGGGCTAAAATCTTGTAATTTTGTTGACTTATCCATCAAACCTTGAGGGCAATAACATTTTAAAATTGCCCTGCTCAGATGTCTGAAACGGTTAATAATGTACCATATCACAGACACTGATAAAAAGTAGGGCCATGCATCTCAGATTTAACATTGTTAAACGATGCCTTTGAGGGACCTACAAGGTACCTACCTTGACTCTAGCCAAGATACCATATAAGGCACCATAAGCATGTACAGGTAAAGGAATATCATTCTACCGGACACCCATTTACGTCACTTCCTCTGCCAGTAGTAAGTGTCTTTGCTGAAAAGTTGAACTCGGCTAGTGGATCCATGGTCTGGTAACGCATATAGGAGACTACACAGGCTAGACCACTGCCCTAGCAGATCTTAATAGCACATATTAGCAAATCATTCTGGAAGGGATTGCAGTTTCTGCATAGGCTTAGTGTGAAATGAACTTACTATAAAGCCCCTCTCATTTATTAAAGAAGAGAATAAGAGTGACTGAGGATTGTTGAGTGGAAAAGAAAAGTTGGCCTTTGGGCAATACACACACCCAAGTCAATAAACCATGTTTTAAGATAAAGTTGAGTTCTGGTCACATTTAGAATATTAAGGCTTTTGAAGAGCCATGCTTTTCAGGGAACATTTGTTATCTGATGTTCTTCCACACTTGCATAATAACAATAATGCTCACAAATTATTTTTCACCTCTACCAGAACTCAACCTTCTCTTTAATAATCCACGGAAACATCTTATTTTCTTCCATCCAAATGAAATCTGTGATTAGAAAATAGTCGGCATCTATATGATTTGATTAAATACCTTTGTTCTTGAAGCTGATATTGTAACATGATGGAAGAAGTACAAAAATGTAAGGCCTTTAAAAAAAAAATTGTTTTGTCCTTTGCGACGGACTCAAAAATCTTAAAATCTACGGCCGGCTTTAAAAAAAAAAGGAAAAAAAAAAAATGTATCAAAGCATTCAAAACTGAGAAATATCAGCCCAAAGGGAGAGTAAAAAAAAAAAAAAATTTGAAGGATTTCCGACCGACCGACCGACCCATGTTTTGGCACCTAAAGGGCAATACATCTTTTTTTTTAGGCCTAATGAAGAGAATCCCATTCATCCACCTACCTGGTATATACTTCTGACCTTGAGTTGATTTTCATTTCATTTCATTTTGTTAGCTGAACTTTGAGAAGAGGAGAGAGATGTGGTGGAAGGGCGTCTTAGAAGGAGAGCCAGAGATCGATCAGAAGAGCATTGATAATACCCAGTATGTACATGAGATGGATGACGACTCCCAGGCTGACTACCAACGGGTCATGTATGACATGGAACGCAAGAGACAGGGTCAACCCTCCAGTAAAGAAGAGGTATTAAGGATTTATACATTCTGTATGCTAATACTTTTTAGATAACTTTTAAAGTAGTCTTTTGTCCCGTCATGTTAAAGTGACTCTGTAACATTGCCTCAGATTCTGAAACAAAATCCTGGATTTAGCTCATGCTGCAATGATAATTATAAACCTTTAGGTCAGTCAGGAATCCCGTGACTTTTACAAGCTGAACGCCTGTCTGATTACCAAGATATTTATGATTGGGGAAAATGAGTAATATAAAAACCGGTCACTCAAAGATTTTTTACTTTTTGAAGGCACTTCATGATCATTTTGAAGCGCAATTTTTTTAGAGCTTCAGTATTACACGATATCACAGACACTGATAGCAAGTAGGGCCATGCATCTCAGATTTAACATTGTTAAACAATGCCTTTAAGGAAAGGTAATCAAGTATATTAAATACCCAAGAGAAGATAAACACCCCAATCATCCTCCCAAGCTCCAAGTGATATATATTTGTAAACCAATTTTAAAATTGTATAAAAATATGGCTGGCATTCAGTCAGTCATTTATAATTTGCCCAAACGTTGTTACTTATTTTCATTACATCATGTATGTAAAGGATCCTTTTGAATTAAAGAGAACAGGTTATAACTTCCCAAATCATTTATCATACTTGCCATTACATTTTCATATTGAGAGACTTGTAACTGTATTTTTTGACATGCCACCCTTTCTTCTTCTTATACACTCTAGGAAACACAGAACATTCTAAGGAAAGCCTGGAATGCTGAGGGGTCACCATTCCAAGGGTCAGAGTTTGACCCATCAAAGATCAACATATCTGCATCTTGATGTTGCCTCTCTGAAGAGTTACGTGGGACAGTGCATATAGAGTTAAACAACTATTTTTTAATCAATTCAAGCCTTGCTGGCTACGGGATTAATGATAAACATTGAATCCATTTTCAATTAGCAAGATTGTCAAGGACACTTGCATGGTTAAAATTGCATAAAATGATTCCAAAGCCATTGTACATAAAATTGTGTGATGTTTGTACTTTAAGTAATCTTATCAAGACTTGTGCATGTGTAAAAAGCCAAAGAGTGTAGATAGTTAGGAGGGAATGGAGGTGCTTAAGTAAAAAATTATTATAAATACTTAAAGAGAAGGTTGAGTTCTGGGAAGCGGTGAAAAATAATTTATGAGCGTTATCATTGTTATTATGCAAGTGTGGAAGAACGTCAGATCAAAAATGTTCCCTAAAAAGCATGGCTCTTCAAATGCCTTAATATTCTAAATATGGCATGTCACAGCATAAAAATCAGGACAGGTTTTTAATGCCACATGTTTGTGTAGTCCCATATACATATTTCTGTGTAATTAATTGAAGGTAAAAGATTGGAACCTTCAACCTCCCAATTAGTCAAGATCAAGACCCACTACCAATTGCATGTACCACAATAAATATGTAGAGGTGTTGTGGTCCAGCGGAGAAGTCTCCGGACTGTGAACCACAAGGTATGGGGTTAGAATCCCTGTCGCAGCACCAATGTCCTTGGGCAGGACATTAATTTCCAATTGCCACACTCCACCCAGGTGAGGTAAATGGGTACCTGGCAGGAATTAGTTCCTTGAAATGCTTGAGCGCCGTAGCGGCAGCCAGGATAATGATAACGGAGCGCCAGGAGTGGCAATGTGCCAGACATGTGTGCTATATAAGACTCCACTGTTGTTATTCTTATTATTATTACGACAGTCGTATAATATGAACTTTAATGTGCTGTAAATGGAAGTTACAGTAAATACTTTTATATTATTTGTGTGCATGACATATGTATGTGCATGAATTATTTTCATAAACAAGAAATTCAGTACACTTTGATTGTGGAAAGGTGAACATATCTTCATTTTCATTGTATAAATTACTTCTTTTGCTGAAGGCTTGTGACCTCTTCTTCATGAGGCAAATACACACACCATTGCAAAAGGAGTATAGAACTATGTTCTGATGCAAAGAAGGTATCTTTTAATGCCAACTGTAGATGAAAGATGTTAACATGATGGTTCTTTTGATACTGCATGTATGAACATTCATGCATAAACATTCATGCATAAACATTCATGCATTTCTTTTGAGTTTTGCCTGAAAACTACTTAAATTTTGTGAAGTTTTTCAAACCAGAATATTACGAACTTGTACAATTGCTTTTACACAAACTTAAGATTATAGCTCCATGTGTGATAACAGAGTTATGTACTGTTAAATTTTGAATGGCATGGAACTATTGATTATTTTTATTCTCCATTTGTTTGATGTCACCTTCTCATCTAAATGAGCATTATGAATATCTGTTTACCCTTTAAAACCTTTAGGTGTTAATAACTTTGTCAGTTGAGTTGAGTTTTCCAAGCAAGAGAAATTGTTCTTCTTTGCTTGTTTGTTTTATGTTTCTGTAAATGTATACATTTGTATTTATAAAATGCTGAATTTTGTATTGTTTTCACTTACCATTCCATAATATGGTGGATGTTGTATTCAATAAAGAAAAAACACTTTCAAATCTGATATAGTGGAATATTTCATGTCATTTTATTACTCTTCGATTTATCTTCAATATAAATATAAACATCTCAAAACATTCTTGTTACAGAGATATCAAAACAGGCTTCTCTTATTTGGTTTTCTGATTATATCATGAAAACATATCCAAAGCAGTAAATTAAAATTGGGATTTATATCTTGCACTGTCTACTTAATACTCTTCAATGTTTGAACCAAGGTACAAATGAAGAAGCTATCGAGAGTCAAATTATTTCCCTCTAGAGCCCAAGGTATGCTGTTATACCAGGAACTTTCACCAAATGAAACTTCTGTTAATTGTTTATAAAGGCCATTTTTTCAATAAAAGCTTCCCTGTACTAGTTCAAGGTTATGATCCAGTTATTGTATTGCATGCAACTTTTTCAAATCTGGACCACTCATAAAATTGAAAGTTTCTGGTTGTACACTGTTGTTAACTGATATAATGATCAAGCTCTATGACTCTATAGATTGATTAGTAAAGTTTTGAGAAGATATAAACTTAATCCATCAAGAATAAACCATATTCTCTAAACTGGTTCATGAAAAGATGCATGAAAAAACTAGATGGAATTCGACTGCGCGCAGTCGAAAATGATGCCTCCGTCATAGAGCAATTCTACAAACCGAAACGGAAGAAATTTTTCAAATTCAAGTTCAATTGTAATCCATTAACATGTTCTCAGAATATCGTGATTACAAGCAATTTCTCATATACATATATGACCCTTTGATCTTTGACCTCATGACCCTAAAATCTACTCAGTTCATTGGCTCTGCAAGATTTCCTGAGTTAAATAGTAATCCATCTGTCAGTTCTAATGAGAATGCGTCCACAAGCTATTTTTGCATACATAATGAGCCCATGATCTTTGATCTTATGAACCATTCATTGGCTCTGCAAGATACATAAATGATCTAAGTTTGGCAGGAATCCATCAATCTGTTCTAATGATAATACGATCACAAGCTATTTTTGCATACATAATGAGCCGCATGACCTTGACCTTTACCTCATGACCCCAAAATCTTATCAGTTCATCAGCTCTGCAAGTAACATACATGACCTAAGTTTGGCAGGAATCCATCAATCGGTTCTTGAGATAAGGCGATCACGAGCTGTTTTTGCATACACAATGTGCGCTGTGACCTTCGACCTCGTGACCCCAAAATCTAATCAGTTCATTGGCTTTGCAAGATACATACATGACCAAAGTTTGGCAGGAATCCATCAATCGGTTCTTCAGATAACGCGATCACAAGCTGTTTTTGCATACATAATGAGCCCTGTGACCCTTGACCTTCGACCTACGTGCTCCAAAATCTAATCAGATCGTCTTCCTATGGTGATACATACTATCCTTAAGTTTGAAGTTTTTACATCTCCAGTGGTTCTTGAGATTTCATAAGTTGACCTCTATGACCCTTGACCTTTGACCTACGTGCTCCAAAATGTAATCAGATTGTTTTCCTATAGTGATACACACTATCACTAAGTTTGAAGTTTAAATCTCCAGTGGTTCTTCAGATATCATGATAACAATCTCAATGTATGGAATTTCATAAGTTGACCTCTGTGACCCTTGACCTTTGACATACGTGCTCCAAAATCTAATCAGATCGTCTTCCTATGGTGATACATACTATCCTTAAGTTTGAAGTTTAAATCTCAAATGGTTCTTGAGATATCGCGCTAACAAACTCAATACAAGGAATTTCATAAGTTGACCTACGTACTCCAAAATCTAATCAGATCGTCTTCCTATGGTGATAAATACTATTCCCGAGTCTTAAGTTTAAATCTTAAATGGTTCTTGAGATATTGTGATAACGGTCAAACGGGACGGACGTACGGACGTATGGACGTACGGACGGACAACCCGAAAACATGATGCCTCCGGCACCACCTTCGGTGGCGGAGGCATAACAAATCAAACTTTGTGGGCAACAGTGTATATTACTGGAATATGTTTAGCCCATCAAGTTCCGTCATCGTAATACGTGTACCGATATCAACAAAAATTGTAGCACATAATTGCTTTGGAGATCAAGATCAGGTATCAAGTTTTCAAGTGTCCTAGCTTCCATCAAAGAGGGCATTCGATATCAATTGGAAAGTTCTAGAATCTTGGTTCCATTCACATATGTCACGATGTGGAAGGCATCTTCTTTGCCATCTGTTTGTTGATGACTTTCCTCTCTGCCTTCCTTTCCCTGAGGACCTCTAATTCCTGGATCTCAGCTGCATAGAGATACTTGAGCGTCGGAAGGAACTGAGGAAGCAGGTCAAGCTCAGAGAATGAAACCTATAAAGAAAAAAAGGGAAAAGAAATGGATGTTTGAAAAAATGGGAGAGCTTGTAACTTCATACATTGAACACTTCATGAGGGCTTGCTGGAAAGAATGATACTCTGCTTGAAATATTGACAAACATTGACCAGCATGCTTCTCCTGGGCTGAGATTGCCTATGATCTTATCAACTCTTCTTTCACTTTCTTTGTTTGTCTGTCTGTCTCTGTCTCTTTCTTGTCCGTCTTGTCTGTCCATCTGTCTATCTGTCTGTCTCTATCTCTGTCTTTCTGTCTTGTCTGTCTGTCTGTCTATATCTCTGTCTTTCTGTCTTGTCTGTCTGTCTCTATCTCTGTCTTTCTGCCTCTCTCTCTCTCTTTCTGTCTTTATCTCTCTCTCTCTCTTTCTGTCTTTATCTCTCTCTCTCTCTCTTTCTTCTCTCTCTTCTCTCTCTCTCTGCCCCTATCTGTCTCTCCTCCCCCCTCTCTCTCTCTCTCTCTCTCTCTCTCTCTCTCTCTCTCTCTCTGTATTCCTCTACATCTTTCTGTTTCCTTGTCTTAATGTACGTCTTTCTCAGAACCATCTCTTCCTATCCTTTTTCTTTGTCAGTCTATCTCTAAATGGGTCTGTCTGGCTGTTTCTGTTTTTTCTCTGTCAATACATTCTCTTTGCTTGTTTCACGCTTCTTTTCTACAACAACTTAACTGTTAAGAGCAGATCACTCAATTTTTGATATACTAGAAATTTCAGAACAATATATAAGTTACATTTTGTCGTCATAACCTCAATGAGTTATACAGATTCCAGTCTTGGACACGACATTAATTATCCAAGACTATGGTATCACGCAACAAAGTGATAGAGAAATCCAACATGTTACACAGAATTAAGAATCCAGGAAATAACTTGAGTGCTTAATGAGTCTGATACCTTATACAAATTAAAGCCCATCTGTACTGTTTGGCCAGGGGGATTAGACCTCCCTGCAAGGTCACTGACAGGTGCTTATCTCATCAAGTCAGCTCTCAATTAACATAAGAAAAGGGGGATCATGGGGACTAACAGGCACAGATTAGGCATTGTTTTCTATATAGAGGGCACAAGTAGCTATAAGTAGTGCAGTGGGGCTTTCAGAAATTTAGTGCAAAAATTTGATGCAGTGTTTCTCTACTCACCCTCATGTTATCGAATGCGATGCCTATCTTGCTGGTGGAGGATGTCTCGATGAGGGGGACCTTAGGGTAGCGTTGGCTGAAGTGAGTCAGGAGTAGAAACTTCGCCTCCATGGATTGGCCTACCTCAATGGCCTGGGAGATCATGCTGTCAGATGAGACATACAAAATGTGCATATATAAAGTGTGCACATATATATAAAGTGTGCATATAAAGTGTGCATATATTCAAGGTGGTAATTCATGAAAATGGAGCTAGAATAAATGTCAGCTCCTACTCTAATATACAGTCAAACCTGCTTTAGTGACCACCTGTCTACAAACTTAACAAAAACCACATTTGTTCTTTCACTTGAAAATGGTTTGTTGTTGAAACATGTACTAAAGCTCATTGGAAGTGCATAGAGATGTTATTTCATAACGTATTATGCGCTATACAAGAACTGAACTATTATTATTATTAAAGGAACCCGTCTACAAAGAATACTTTTTGTGTATCCCTTGGGCGGTCACTATAGACAGGTTTGACCGTGTATACTAGTTTCAAGACAACTAATACATTGCACTATTTGAAATGGAAATGGAAAGATGTGATGCTCCAACATGTCTATAATAAAAATCATATTTTGAACAAATGGTAAGGATTATGAAGTCAATATCGTCTATTAATGTCTGTATTGCAGACACTAGAAAAACATGACATGGAAAATATTTCCTTTATTGAGTCATAATATGGGTATTGGTAAAGTCCTACAGTACTTAACAAAATCATTGTTACTTGGAGTGTAATGGAGAAGAAAAAAAAATTCTGTTTGGAAGACTGAACATTTCATTCATGAGAAATTGTTTCTTTAAAGCAGTGTGTAAGACTGTTTTGTGAAAAAAGTTGGAACATACTGGTAAGATTTAGAGCCCTGACATGTGTTGTGTCAGTAAAGTTGCCTTGAATAATCATCAAATGTATTATGAAGGCATTGATATAATCCTACCTGTGTCTTTTTTTCTTTGCCTCTTCTTCCATACCATCCTCTAGAGTAGCTTCATGAATCAACAGGTCAGCTCCCTTTCCTGCAATGATGATAAAGTGTGATTATGATTAATGTCATGTAGTTAATTTGAATCAAGATTTATCTATATCTGGTATGCCCTGTTACCAACATGGAGAAGCGATAGAGCAGGCTCTCTGATCTAATTGAGGAAAAGCTTGCTCGCCTTCATGACTTGGAGGTTTCGGTGGAAGAAAGGCTTCATGAGTTCAAAGCTGTGAAGGAGTCATTGGAAAGGGTTACAGAAGACACGACGCGAGTTTCTCGCGAGTTAGACCAGCTTCAGCAGTATTCTTGGCGAAATGATATTCAAATCCTAGGTATTAAAGAATCACCGAATGAAAACACTGACCAGTCGGTCTGTCAAAACGCGAGAAGCATCGGGGTAGAGTTAGCTCCAACGGTTCTAGACCGCTCGCATCGCGACGTCCGAAGGAAGGACCAATCCAGGACCCGCAAAGAAATCGCTCATTTGCTGACGCAGCGCAATCTTCAGATTCGCGCCCAAGGGCCATCATAGCCAAGATGATGTCATACAAATCAAAGAAAGCGCTCATTACAAATGAAAGGGCTCAGGTCAAGCCATTGTGGAGGATTTGACAAGAACAAACGCGGAACTACTGGTAGGCACATCGAAAATGAAAGTCAAAGTGAGTTCAGCCTGGTCGATTTTAATGGAAGAATAATGGCGGTGCTGACATCAACAGGAAAAAACAAATAAGATCACATTCTGACTTAAAAATTATTAAAAAATAACATTTTTTGTGCAGCCATGGAAGTTCATGGTGCAATAAATACTATCCAACTTATATGCTGATGAAGATAAACACATATATATTTCATTCATTGTAGGCATCCGATCCTCTTTTTATCAAATTATATAAACTTTTGAATTCTTAAATGTAAGTTCTTTTCATTGTGTTAATGTGCTTATTTACCTTGTCTTTTCTAAATATGTCTTTGTATCAAAGTGCAATCAATAGCTCAGATTTAAATACAATATCAAATGTCTTATCACCCATGAATGATGAGGAAAATGGCCCTGGGATAAGTCAGTCTTTTTCCTTACCAGATGAATTAATGAAAAACTTTCTTTCAATACAATAAATTCCATTAATTTTTCAATGATGCATAGTAATTGTAGAGTATTTTTTAAAACATGGATGGCATTTCATCATTGTCGAATAATTTAGATTTTCAATTATCAGGGTGGACTTCCCCTTTGATAGATGATGTACCTGCTTTGATGAGGTTATCACACGGCATGGTATCTCCAGAATAGACCATCTTCCAGCCATCTTGATGTGTGAGTGTTACTCCATAGGCATTAGCACAATGCCTCACATACACTGTGTTGAACTGTATGACATAAACAAAAACATATCATAAACTGGTGCCTATACACTATGAAATTGCCTCATATCAACAACGTCTCACAATATAATTAAATAAATAAATAAATCAGCATGAAGAAAAACAAAAAAACATGCTTAAAATAAAATAGACACTTTCAGACTGATATGCACTTTGTTGTGTGTGGTAATTCATCTTTTACAAAAGAAGGTGGTACATTGGAAATATCAAGTATCAAATACTATATACGACATTGATCTACATTTGCCGCACTCAACCCAGGTGATGTTAATGGGTACCTGGCAGGAATTAATTCCTTGAAATGCTAGAGCGCCGTAATGGCAGCCGTGCTCAAGCCAGGGTAATAATCGGGAGCGCCAGGAGTGTCAAGTCTGACAGACATGAGCCCTATACAAGAACCCATTATTATTATTATATCAGAAATGGGCTTCAATTACCAAAAAAGATACTAATACAAACAAATCTCATAATATTAAGTTCTCCTTCATATCTTTCTTTTTGTGATTTCCCTACCTCTTTGAGATTAAACCTTGAGAGCAGCGATGCTTCATGTCTTGATCTCTCTCCTTGTTGGTTGATGTTCAGGTCTGCTAGCTCTACAAATCTTCAACAGATATAACGAGAGAGCAATGTATTGCCTGGTGCTGTAATTATTATATAGGAATGTAATAAATCCTGGATGTTCTGACGCAGCTATTGTTAGTTCTCTTGAATTAAAATTGATTCAATTACTTTCATTTTTATTTAATCATTTGTACAAATTTGTACAATTCAACTTAATGGCTACAATACAGATTTTCAATGAATATACCATTAAAAAAAATAAGAACGTAACAAATTAAAAACGATGAAGAAAAGGGAAATTATAAAAGTAAGGATACTAGGATAATCTTTTAAAAGATACACAAGTATGTTGTAAACAGAAGGTGGTCTATGCAAACACATGGAAACTCATGTTATTACAAACATGGGGTCACATCAAGACTGACCTGGTTCGATGGATGAACGGCTCACAGTGCTGGTCAAAGAGATTGAGCCAGATAAACATCCTCTTTGGACCGATTAGAATCAGATTGTTCCCAGAATCATCTGACTTCTATTCAAATTCAAGAAGACAAAACGGTAAGATTAATTATCTTCATTAACATGACAATTATCATGACTACCGGTTTATATGACAGAAAGTGTCTCATAGCAGAGATAAATATCCTCTTTGGACCCGGCGATCAGAATCATCTGAATTTGATCCAAATGCAAGAAGAAATAAAGTTTTAAATTAGTCATTTGAAAGTAATATTAAAGTTTCGAATTAGAAATTTGACACCAACTATCTTTAAACAGAGTAGTTACTACTGTTATGTTGATATGTTGAGAGCCACAGCCAATAACATGTACAACAGTGCATTTTATCACTGTTCTGAGATATCAAAAGCCCTCAAGCATCTTTTGTGTATTACACAGTTAATGTGGATTTTAAAGCAAATTTGATTCTCAAGCATTTGTAATTTGTAGCTTTCACCACTCTGTGTGAATTTGTTGGATTCTGTAACTTTTCTCTTCTTTTTTTGTCACCATCACCAGAAGAAAGTTGAGATTAATAAGCATGTTTAGCATCTACATACATGTGTGTATTATTCAATAAGATGAAACAAATCATAGAAGATACTTACTGTAACTCTCTTCCAATGTTTCAGTAGATTGATTAGACCCTGCAAAAAAACAAAAGATCACACAAATAGTAAATAGAAATATAAAGATAAGAAGCAAGGATAAAGACAATACTGCTGTCCCATTCATGTTTTGTGTGTGTTTAGGGCACACAAAATGGTAGTAAAATCAACACCGTTGTGAAAATTCCTTCAAACTGAGTTAAGTATTTCTCTTTGACCTATTATTTTAATGCACACAATGTATCTTTGCTATAAAAACTTAATACTTTTCCAACCATTATCTAAGACATATGGCATGGATCAACACTAACAGGCACCTGGTACACACGGGCGCCCCAAATCTGTAATAGTCGACTTGTAATTCTAACTCTTAACACTGAACAATGGATGGCATCTGAAAGTGCTTTGTACAGTATGTAGTTGAAAAGGGGCTACATAGGGTGCAACTACCATTATTATCATGGACAAAGTTCATGAATACTTGCCAGCCTAATGAAGATGTTCAATTGTATGACTAACTCCTTGTTTGAAAGCCCCACTGCACTAGTTTGGTCAGGAGGGATTAAACCTACCTGCATGATCACTGACAGGTGGTTATCTCATCAAATCAGCTCTCAATTAACATAAGAAAAAGGGGATCATGGGAGACCAACGGTCACCGATTAGGCACTGTTTGCTATTAGAGGGCCCAAGTAGCTATAAGTAGTGCAGATGGGCTTTAAATAGATACTTACTGCATGGTGATCAGCATGGATATGAGAGATGAAGATACACTGGATGCTGGCCATGACCTCATCAACCTTATCACCATAGTAACGACACAGCTGACCAAACGTTCCTTCTCCACAGTCCATGATCATTGACTTGTTCTCGCTGAGCAAGAAAAATTAAACAGAAAATCACAAAAGTAATAAATTTATGTAGACGAATTGGTTGTAAATGATGATTCAGCAACCCTGCAGGTATCATGATTCATGTAGTATTTCTTGGGCTTCTATAGTATACCTTTGGTTTCTTCAAGGATTGCACTCTGCAGGCAGGAACTCTGTCATGCTGCATTCAAGCATCCCAATCCCTGTTTGTTCACGTTATAAAGCAAATAATCAAATCAGGTTAAAAGTGATATTTCTGTTCCAAAAGGCAATAAAGATTCATATAATTAACATAGTAGTCCTAGGCCCATTATGTATATATTTGCTTCATGAATGATACCTCATTTAACTTTAATATTTGTCAAATGGGTAATGGTGGGAAGGAATTCCTTGAATGCTGCAAGCACTAAAATTAATGAGCCGAGAAGAGCCGGAGTAACATTGGAGCGCCTTAAGCAGCTTGATTAGTGGATATGTGAGATATCAAAATATCCAATATATCATTATTATTATTACAGTCAAACCTGCTTTAGTGACCACCTGTCTACAAAGAAGACCTGTCTACAAAGGCCACATTTGTCGTTTCCTTGAAAATGGTTTCTCATTGAAACATGTACTAAAGGAACCTGTCTACAAAGGCCACTTTTTGTGTTTTCCTTGGGCGGTCGCTATAGACAGGTTTGACTGTATATTATTATTATTATTATTACCTGAAATTAAGAAGTATCCCTGAGACGTTACGAGCCTTGTTAGGCATGGCTGATCCCGTCCCCAGGAAGACCACCTCAGGGTACTTCTGATCCGTTGACTCAGTATGGCCACTCTTAGTCTCTTCCAGTGTAGCCTTGAGTGTCTTCAGACTCTCCTGGAACTCCTTCAACGGTCCCAGCTCGTCAAGGAATCTCTGCCTGTCTTCTGAGATGATGAAGTCTCTGGAAATCAATTGGAAAAGTTTTTTTTTTTTAAAGGCTGTCTGTACTAGTTTGGCCAGGGGGTATTAGAACACCCAGGGTGGTCATTGACAGGTGGCTATCTCATCAACTCAGCTCTTGATTAACATAAGAAAAAGAGGATCATGGGGGACCAATGGTCACCGATGAGGCATTGTTTTCTCTATAGAGGGAGCAAGTAGCTACAAGTCGTACAGTGGGGCTTTAAACACTGTTATGCCTTAGGCATTGCTTTCTATGTAGAGGGAGCAAGTAGCTACAAGTTGTACAGTGGGGCTTTAAACACTGTTATTTAGGCAATTTTAGATAATTCCTTGAAAGCAAAGGAGATCCTACATGAACATGTATGATACTTTTAATGTTTAGTTCGAGATTGTAATTGCAATGCTTATATATAAAACCAGAACCATGGTTAATCAATGATACTGTCGTAAGAAGATACATGTATTGGAAAGATCCTGATGATGATGATAATTGTCTGTTCAGAGCCAGAAGGGCTTTAACTCATTCGCTTTACCATATAGTTGACACCCTTCAGGCTCTCAACAGATGATATGTTGGATAAATCTAGAGATGGAATTTTTTGTTAAAGAATTCTATATATGCTTCTTATTTCACATATGTAAATCTAAAAACTTGATGTTTCAGTAATATCAACATTCATTGCACTCACGCACAATTTAATCCACGCAGAGGGAAATATGCATGCATCGAGTAAAATAATAAAAGAGCATTCACATTCCTAATTCCTGTATCAAACTTCTTCCATCTTAAATGAAGAGACAACAAATTCTGTGGTATGATTTGTTACCAATCTCACCTTTCCCATCCTTTAGCTGGCTTGAGATGGAGTTTGTTGTAGATCTCTGCATATGTCACGTTAGCAATAGATTCGCCTCCATTGATCTGCAATGAAGAGTAACAACAATAATGTATTGAAAAAAAAATCACTAGTGATATTGTCTCGCAATGTATGGTCAACAAAGGATCTAAAAGATCACAACTTTTTGTGCGCCACTGCAACACTTTGTCAGGTGATAAAATCTTATGTTAGCAAGTGTGTTTTATACTCTAAGGGCGGATCCGACGGTCAATAATGTAATGTAAGCACAAAATATTAAATACACAGAGCATGATAATTGTGATGTGTGTGTGGACAAAATTACATATTATCTGTTTGGATCTACAAGGGCCTTAAAGGGCAATATAACCCTTGCAATAACTTTGTTGGTATGGAACTGAACAAAAGGGGGGAATTGAATGGCAAAAGTTTGATATGAATTGGGCCAATAATAAGGGAGACACAAATGTTTGAAATATGATATCATTATTAATCAATGCGAATCTCTAATTGGCAGTTTGGTCGGTAGATCATATGGGACACACTGCATGGATAATTACTCAAATGTAAATGTACCTTGATTTGGGGAGGAATGGGAGTCGCTTTCAATGTGTGAGTTGGTAGAATCGGAAAGATGCCTTCATGAAGCTGATTGAGTAATGTCTGCTGCCCTCTACTTGCGTCTAACCTCAGACTTTCACACGACTCGTTGAAGATTATATGCTCCGCAGTTTCTCCAAATCTGCACAAGACAATTCCCTCTTGATTATAAAACAAACCTTTGAAAAACATTTGCCTGCTCTAAATAACAAAAGCGCAATATATCGTTACCAATCTATAAGCTAGAAAAACATAGCATACTTCAAAACCAAAAACTTGACATTAAACATTCACAAATCATTCAGATTGCTCTTTCACAGCAAGAAAAATTGATTGAACAAAAGGGAAAAAATAGCGGTGTGATCCATTAAATTTACTGCATGCAACTTTTGCAAAAATGGATCGCCCACGAAATGAACATAACGTTCTGGTTTTAGAGTAGTTTGCTACGATTTCAGTACAAAAAAAAAAGGTTTGTTAACATCATGTTCTCATTGGTAAAAAGTTATCCCTTGTATCTACTCCCTTTTTTGTCTACTTGATCCTACTTCTGTCATCTGTCAATTGCCTCCTTACAACTACATCAGTGTTTTTGGATGAGTTACCTGGTGATCCATTGCTGGTATCTCTCATCATGCAGGACCTCCTCAGGGCACATATGAAGAACCAAGCTAGCTGCATCCTCACCACAATCACTGAAATGCCTGGAATAGTAAAAAATAATGACAACAAATCTTGTGTCTTCACAAAAACAAAAAGAATGAGTAGAAATCTCTTCTCACTGAAAAAGGAGAATTAGCAATCCTTAAATATTTCCAAATGACGATATATAGAGAAAAAAATTACTGGAGAAAATGAAAAGACATCTCATGTACTTGATTACAGACAAAAAAATTATCTTGTTGTTCTTTGTTCTGTTTTATTCTCTTTTTTGTGTTGTCATTTATTTAAATCACTATAGGTTTTTTATTGACTTTTGTATTAAAAAAAAGAAGAAAATAGCATATCATTGCTCTACATGTAAACATTCAATTTGGCCAGCCTCTTTTAAGGACTTCTCTTATTTGGCTGATACCAACTACCGGTATTGCAATATATCATTGTACATATTTTATCCACATATTTAATTGTAATACCTTTTATTGTGTTGTGCATGTGAATGTGATGTTTAAATATTGGTATTATGATTCCCTTTGAAAAGTTAAATGGTTGAATAAGAAAAACAATAGCTCACCTGGTGAAAACCTCATTATTCACGATGGGCTCAATGTAATCTACTGACGGACATTCCAGAACTAACATAAAACATAAAACAGAAAAGATGGATAAAGGCCATAAATTGTCACTTTCTTTATTTTGATAATTAAATGAAAATGTATGTATATTTTCAATGTTTCATTAGAAAAATATCTCAGTATGTATTCAAACTACTGAAGTTATGGATTTAATATAAACATTACAAAAGGAATTATGAATTTTCATATGTAACTAGTTATTAGATAAGAGGCTAATCATCGTTTTTCAACATACATATAGAAACGGAAAATACAAAATCTTTTAGATTTAATAAAAATTTGTTGAAAATTGTTTGAAATTCATAACTCTTCGGAGAGCATCTAAGAATTTAAGACAAATCGTTCACTCAAAGAGACTTACCAATGAAAACTTGGCCAGGTATGACTGGGCCCAGGCAATCTTCAGCTTTCACCTGCCAAATACAGAAATAACAATTACCAACATGAATCATTATGTGAGGGTCTACACAATAAATTAAGCTCATTCAAGTCACTTATTCATTCCCAAATACATTCATAACAAAATAATGTCAGAGCAATGTTAAGTAACTTTATTTATTAATCACATTTCCTTGCATTTATATGCATTCCCATTGAAAAATATATATTTCAAAGTATGTATATATATATTTTGTTTATTCTGCATACAATCATACTTACCACGGTACCGTCGTCCAATGTAACTGATTTTCCAGATTTGACAAGCTCAAAATGAAGATTCCTAAACCAAAGAAGCATTTAAATAATAAATATGAGAATCAATACATAGATTGGCAGATTACAATTAATATGATACAAACAGATGTACAGAATAAGTTGACCTAAAGCAGAAGAACATAGAAACATCAACTACTTTACGGTACCCCCTCTCCTAACCCAACAATTCCTTTTCCCTCTCAATTCCAAATGGCAAAAATTTGATTTGTTTGATTCATATTTGTCAGTCAACAGTCACATTGATCAATTACATTTTCTGTTAATAATAATAATAAAAATATTTAATTTGTATATAGCGCTTAATACAAATGTCTCTAAGCGCTTTACAAATATACGATCCAAAAGGCTGTTAACTCTGCGTAAAATTATATGAGCTAACATCCTTCTGGCTCCAAAACAGTCAACGATTTAAAAAAAAGAAGTAAAATGTACTCACGGTTTGAGCCCCATCTGAACAGCTTTCTTGACCAGTAGCTTTCCAGGTTTATCATGCAACTAGAAAAAGGGAGCAAGAAGTATCATATTATGTAGTGATCAATACAGTAGTCAGTTAGTAGTTAAATCCCATTCCAATATGCAGTGACTTATTAATTAATCTGTACCACTGTGAGGAATAATGATGGTAATAACATTCTGGAATCATATCGTCGCTGTTTTCACGAAGTGACGGTAGTGAAACAAAATTGCATTCACTTTGCGTTACGATTTTCCTCACTACCGTCACTTCGTGAAAACAAGGACGATATAGCACATAATACGTCTCTGATGTCTGCATTGCTTTACAGATAAATTACAGAAAATTAAATATTGTCTTACCTTGCAAACATATGCAATAGTCATATCTGGTAATCTTTCTGTTTTCCTCTTCTTCGCAGCTGTAAAAAAAAAAATATAAAGAAAGAAATTAAAATTAAAATAAATACAAACAGAAATAGCTATTGTTATTAGAGTATGATTAATGCATTTCAGTTGAGTTTTCCATATTTAATGTATACGGCATTCTTTTTGAGAGGGTTTTACCTTTGTGATTGGTTTAGGGTTGCAATGGTTTGTTTAACACCACACAAAAATGTGCTAGCAAAGCATATGCAAACATTTTATAATTAGTGTATGTTGCCTGCATTAAAGGTAATACAAAGTTATGGGAAATTTTGAAAATTGGGTGGATAGTGAATCTTTACAATTTTGATATATTTGGATGCCCCTGTGGATGTATTATAAGCACTAAAAAAATTAGCCTCTAAAACACTTCTGTTTTCGAGAAAAATTGAATATAAAAATTTACCGGTGCTCCCGGTAAATTTTGATAGATTTCAAATAGCGCCTATGGCCGTACAATGATAGCTGCGACCGTGAAAATCTCAAAATATGTAGTTGTGACATATGATTTCCAAACGGGAATAGCTAATCGGTCGATTTTAGTCAAGAAACATTGTTTCATAGCTAAATTAATATCTTGACCTTGAGAGGGAGCTATACAACATAAAGAGTTTATTATTTATAATTTCATAACTTTAGACTCAATTTTAACCGCGACAACGATCAATGAATATTGTAGGAACGCATATGCTTCCAATATTTTAATTTGAACCAAATTCATGAACCCATACCAAAACTTTGTAATACCTTTAATTGTTAATTACCACGCGAACAACAACTCTTGAGAATGTCTGTGTCCTTGTATATAATTTACAATCATTCAATCACGTCTTTCACTGTATTAATTGACCTTTTGTATTTTCACCTAAACTAAAGTTTCTTAGGAACTTGTAAGAAATATTGAGATTATTCAGCACTTACAGGCACCCGTGCTTTGTAGCTTTACGTTCATGTCAGCTATCACATCCAATGGGCTTGCAGCTTTCCTTTTGACTCCAGATTCTTCACTTGGCACAGGGGAGACATTATCCTCCCTTTCACTGGTTTCAGAGCAGCCATCTTCCTCTTGGTTATCATCAGTTTCTGTTGAGACGGTTGTGTCTTCATTCTTGGTCGCTGATGGGAAGAGTTTACCGGTAAAAGATAATGATAAATTATTTGTCTAGTTGGGAATAAAATGCTTTTTTTTTTTTTAATCAATTTTTAATCAGCAATTTCCTTTATAGTACATCAAGAAACTTCTATATTAAGTATGACTTACATGTACTTTGTGAACTGACAGTTTTATGAGACTGATACAATACAGGACTATATGACAATTATTTCTTTAATCGTGAACCCCATTGATTTTGTTAACCCTAAACCTCCATCTTGGACAAAATACAGTCTAGAGAAACTTTGCCAAATCAGGTGTTGGGGATGGCCTTAAAAACACTTACAAAAGAGAGGTACAGCAGTCACAACCATGGTGTCATTCGTGAATGGTCCTTCACTGTAAGGCTTCAGATCTAGGAAAGAAATAAAAACAAAAATAAGTACATGATTAAAACCCTTAAACAAAATCACATTTACAACATCCTTTTTATACGTGAATGACAGGGATCTTTTATTAATGTCTTGATGAATAATTAAGTGAATAATTCACAACTTCTATCATAACACTTCAAAAGAAACATCATTTTGTTTCATTAAAAACTATTTTAAAAAAAGTCAAAAACAAGATTCATTCATTTGAAAAGGGTTTGTCATAAACCTATCAAGTATGAACATGCATATCTTGACTGCAAGATAGACTGTTTATTTCCTTCACCTTTGCTAGCTTATATTCAATAGTAATGTGACAAGTAAACTGCCATGGCTGGATGTAACGATACAGAAAGGTGCAGAGTCAAATGTGCTAGTCTGGAACTTCTTTTCCAATGCAGTGTCTTGTACTTCAGTTATTGAGGCTCTTCAATTAGGCGAAGAGCCTTTCCACCCTCACTTGACGGGAAATACTTACTGATGTCAATAGCTTCATGCTTTGCGAATATTTGTAATGCCTTCTTGAATTCATCCTGTAAAATAAAATCATACAAATTATATAAAATAAACAAATACGTTGTATTTCCAACAAAAAAAAACTTTCTGCTTTAATAATCTATTGAGAGCTCTAACATTCCTTCATGTAAGAATGTACATTCAAAGAAAAAGACACTTTTCAATCTTTTACAGGAATAAAATTTGATGACTGACTCCAATCCAAGTCATACAAGGTTTCATTTCATTTTCTCGACAAATATGTACACGTTTTGAAGTTATATGATCTGCAGATTGCAGAAAAGCTATTGTAGAAAATTGTATTTAAAAAAAAATGTATGATATCAGCTAATGGGTGAGCTTGCTTTGTTTGCTAAGATTACCGGTAGAAGGTTCATCATATGTCTAAGTTTAGTTTAGGGATTCACCATAATTTTTTGCTTTGTCTATATGATGTCAATGAATAACTTGAAATCAATTACAAGATCAGTACTGGTCTTCTACTAATAATAGGGACATAAAAACTATTGAAAACATACCATATTTGGTGGTCCATACATCGTCACTCGTGGAATTCCAATGTTCTTCAGAGTAATGGTCATACCTAGTTTCAAAGAATGTAAAGAAATAAAGAACGAATTAATATCAGAAACGAAAGAAATCAAAAAATCAATATTTTCTAACTGAAGACCAATGTTGCTCAAACTAGTGTACTTAATGCAAGAGGATAACTCGTCATATCAGCTACTGGTGGGTGCTCAATGAGGCTTACAAAACAAGAATAGTACTAGGGTCATCTTTTGAAATAATGTCATCTTTTTAATGTTGGAGAAAAAGATTTGTCATAAGAAACTAAAATTGCACAGAATTATCTCTTACATTAGGTCTTGCACCAAATTCTCTTTTAACTTCACATGAAAACAGCCAGCTTTGCACAGATATCAATCAGTGACTTGTCCTAATTTTGACTTGCTAGAAAACAAACATATATCGTTTTACCAACATGAAAGATATCGTCGTTTTCAGATTGCCAACCATAAACAGTACCGTCCTATAAAAAAATACAGCATCAAGAAGTATTTTCTACTTTGTTTATTAGGGCTTACCTATGGCTCCTCCTACATTCTCCCAAGACATTCTGGTGAGAAACATGTGTTCAAGCTTTGACAGATTCCTCGTCCTGTGGATTCGATAGAAGAATAACACAATTATACATAGCTTATAATTTATACAGATATACTGGACACCATGTCACAGTACTCAATAAGCATACCCCCATAGCCCCTCCCACCCAACCCAAACACATCTGCTGTAGCAGTCTACTTTGATTTTACACACTGTACCTCCATTTTTGTTTTCTTTCTTTTTTTGGTTGCTTGTCTGATATTTAGGGCATTGTAACCTAATAGGCCAAGAATACAGCTAATAAAATAATCAAATCTTATTGTTCCACATCAGTAAAGACCCAATTACAAATTTTTCTTATCTTACCCACACTCCATCAGCAACCTTTGAGTGCCTTCTCCACAGTTGAAAATATATCTGAAAATTAAAGAGAACAAAACAAAATATACCATTAAAAACAAATCATCATCTAATATAATATCAAACTCAAAGTCTGCAATATTACATGTAGTCCGATCTGATCTGAACAGTATTTTTCCTGTACCGGTATGTACTATGTAGGATAATGTAGGTCTTATTCACACCTGAAATGTCACAATATGTTACATTACATCAAAGGGCAACTGTATCAAAATCACGTTTTGATTCAGCTATAATGGTCACAAGTTGGAATGCAAAGCAGGCAGATAAAACAAATTTTAGAAAATTGTCATGTGTTCAATTTGATATAGTATTTACGGAAATTTACATTTTTGCCAGCTTCGCACATGAACAAATTAGACCAATGGCGATCATTTAATAATCTTCAATATTATGGTGACCCACAATTGCTTGCCGTAATATATATACAGATTTAATCTATGATTTTCATTTTCTCCCAGAAAAAATATGACAGTGTACATTTTCATGCACTGTGCAAGAAATGTTTCTGGTAATATCAGAAATGTTTGTAACTGCAAAATCTATCATTAATTTAAATACATTGTTCTCATGCTCTCCCTCTCTTTCACCCTCGCACTCCCTTCATCCACCCCCCCCCCTCCCTTTCTCTCTCTTAATTCTCTCTTCATTGGCATTGCCGTCTTTCTTTCACCAAGAGTCCAAGACCAAGTTCCAAGGCTCCATCTTTCTATTTTTCTCTCTCTATTTACCATGATTCCTCCCAGCTCTCGATCACTGTCTTGCTCTCAACAGGATTAGGATAATGATAATTGATATTTTCAAGCACCGATTCTGGTATTATCAATTGAACACACTCATTCTTTACCTAGACGTATCAGTGATGATCAGCACAGATGGAGGGCAATCGATCGATCCATTCCCAACAATTTGCAGTGAAACCACTCCACTCTGCTGCGGAGCTTTATCAAACTGAGCTCTTCTCTCTCTGTTCTTCAGAAATCGCAATTTCGCCTTGTCCGCTGCCATTTCCCAGTGTGATGCAGCCCTTCGATGGATGCCAAATTGTGATGAAAAGCTCCACTTGCTCCGGCTTAGCCTTATTTGACTTTTGCTTTGAATTGTATCAGAGTAAAATGTTTTTGTAAACCTTAAATTCAGCCAGTTCTTTCCGCTGGAAATTCTTTGAACATTACAAATGCCAAGAAAATTTGTATTTTCATTAACAATTTTAAGCCTACTCAACGAGCCCAATGACGATGATGTTGTGCTTGAGTGTTTACAACTGAAAATTGGGAGTGCTATCCCATTTTGTGCATGCCTGTTCCTAATAACCACATTCTTGCAGCATCTGGCTGTGATTAAACTGAACGATGAAAGATACATAAAGATCTGAAATGGCAAATAAGTCTGTTGGTTGCCTAAATGTCAGTGATGCAGTATGGTGCAATAATCAAGCAATTGAAGCAAAAACAAGCTGCACATGTCAGATGTTGCACAACTTCACATGCTGATGCTATCTTTTATCAGCAAAGTCTAGTTTGCATTGCTGATGCACTAGGCATTCAACGCCCCTTGTAACTGGCGACCATTAAGCCCGCGACCAATAAGGAGGAAGCTAGCCACCAATAATGAGGCTGTAGTGTCTCCAAGTTGTACAATCGAAATGGAAAAAGAAAATTTTGCACGTCTCGGCTGACGGTAATGGAGAGATTAGATTTTGATATTTTTAAAACTATTTTATGACATTTAAACTACATAACTACCCACACTATTTTAAAGCTGAAGTGTTGCTCATTACTTTCATATATGTCACACTCCGCAATTCACAGTTAGAGTCAGAGTACTAGGGCTCTAACCGTAAATTGCGGGGTTTAACCGCGCACAATACAATAATAGCCAAAATGCGTTGTCAACTCAAGGCTGTTCAAACTATCTTTTGACATATCAACTACCGGTAAAAAATGACCTTCTACTTCTACTTCTATGGTGATACTCATCAACGCCTGTTCAGCATCTAGATGAGGATAAAGCATAGAGTTGTATAATAATTATACAGCTCTATGCGGTACAGTTCCTGAAAAGGGAACTAAATTGTTTCAAGAGCCACCTTGAACTGCTCCAAAGAGGGCAGTTCAACGATGATTTGAGGTAGCTCGTCCCAGTCCTTAAGTGTCCTGGGGAAATAACTAAATTTGTAAGAGTCCATTGAAGAGCCTAGTCTCATATATCGTTGTTGTTGACTCCTCCTTGTAGTGCTCTGCCTCGGTTTGATGTACTCCGGTATTGGTATCGCAATTTTGTTATTTGCTATCTTGTAGAACATTGACAAACGTGCCCGTTTTCTTCTTTCTTCAAGTGTTGGGAGATTAAGTTGTTCTCGCATGGATGTTACACTGACCTACACCGTGGTAAAGGTATAAGACTTTACCCTTTACTTCCAAAAGTCTGCAAAGTTAAAAACATTTCTTTATTTAGTTAAAATTTCATAAAATATTCTTAAAAGCCTTCAAACTTGGAAATGTATTTTAGCCATTATTGTATTCGTTTACAGCAATTAGGGGCGAGGGAGGGTGCCCAATTCGTGAGAAAATATTTAGCGGCGCCAAGCAGGGGGGAGGGGGGGGGGGGGGGTAGTGAGTACTATTTTTTTTTAACTCAACACCCCCCCCCCTTGAGCAGAACAAAAAGGTAAAATATCTCCTTTTTTTTTTAAACTCCCCCCCCCCCCAATAATAATAATTTCAAAAAAAAGTTTTAAAAAAATCAATGTGAATATCCCCTTTTGCAGATTTAAAAATAAGGTAAAACTGTCGTTATACCATCTCTCTTTTTTTGCCAGGGCAGATAAACTCATAATCGCCGACTTGAGCCCTTGCTAACTTGAAGACCCCAGACAAAAAAAAAATCGACATCATTCAAGTTTATGGGAGTATATAACTACTACCTTTAATCTGATAAACGTCTTCCCCCCTTTTCACACAGGGGTTTAGGGCAGATTAAAGGTAGTCAAGTGAGTTATTGAGTAGATGAGTGAGTAATTATCTCAACTTGAAAATATAATCAGACTTTTTCAATGCTTGAAATGTTCCAGTTTATAAAGTATTTGCTCTGCTTTAATACGCCACGTTTTATTTTCACATTGGAGACTCTAGTAAAAGCTTAGTTTTATCTAATTTTTCTCTTTTTTATCACCCAGTTACACATTCATTTTTGTTTTTTCTTTTGAAGACACCATTGCTTGAATTCTACTGATTTCCGCGCTAACTTCGACCGAATCCTTAATGGTCGCCAAATGTAGCGCCCAATTATTATCATGTTTACTGTGCGAAGGCTCAACTCTAACTTGACATTTGTAAGCAGATTTATTCGTACAGGATCCACATTTACACAGCCAGGCGATCAGCAGAGCCCAAATTTTGGAGGTATGTATTTAATATTATGTCATTTCATGAAATAGAATCTAGTACAGTGATCAATCAATGCACTGAAACGTCCAAAAATTTAAATGTAGTCCCATGTGTTTTAATTTGCGTAGTGGCCGGGGGGGGGGGAGGGGCAAAGGAGTTTTTTTTGAGACATGGAATGTTTCCGCACAGAGCAGCATTAATCCTGGCTGTGTAGTAATTTGGGCGTGCTGTACTGCAGTGCATTCACACACCATATAACTGGCTGCACCCCCCGGACCCCCGCACAAACTAGGGGATCGGGGGGGGGGGGGGGGGGGTTCGCACGAACAAAAAAACAAAAAAAGATGGGGGGGGTGTTGATTTAAAAAAAGTGGTGCTCCAAATCGGTACCTTAATGATAATTGATGACACCTAAATAGCATTAAGATACAATTTTGTTCAACTCACTGTCAGTGACACTGATGTGACACTGATGTGACACTGATGTGACACTGATGTGACACTGATGTTACACTGATGTTAGAAATAGTGCTGTGGTCACGGTATCAGACCATCCATGGTACTATCTGTTTTCAATTGGACGGTTTTGTTTTTCTGTTTTTTTCTTTTTCTTTTTTGTTTTCATTTTTTTTAAATAATTTTTTTTTAATATAGATCTTCTAGACTCTATATATATTTTTTTTTAATTATTGGAAAATTAAAAAAAATCACATTATTAACAAATAATGTACATTATAACAAACAAAATCACTGAAAAAAAACGGAGACTTTACTATCGGGCATGCATTGGAATAATGACTAGGTTTCACTTTGTTTATGAAGCTAATAAATCAAGTTTTGCCAACATTATAGTCATCATAAGTCAGCCCTGAATGTTGGAATTGCAGAGCAACAATCTACACGATAACAAACAATCAATTGCAAAATTGTAGATTGAGAAGTTGACTCGTAAAACTAAGTTCCCAGCCTTGAAATAAATGCACAATACTTCACTGACGCTATTTTTTTATTTTTTTCATAATAATTATTATTGGACCCCTATTATTATTATTCTTTTTTTTTAAACCGAAAACCGTCCGGTTTTGACTAGCGGTTAAACGGAATATCTGTGATGTTACAACACTAGTTAGAGAGAATAAATTGTGAGTCTAGTGTCAAACTTGCTTACAGCCACATCAACATCAATGTGTGCATTTGTGTGTTATTTGTGTATTGACTACCGGTATTCATGTGTGCAATTGCTGCATATTAGCACGTAGTGCAGCACTAGAGGTCAATACGCATTAGCATTGACTCTCTATGCTTTGCTGGAGTGCTTCAAGTGGGTTAGTGGGTCCCAGAGTATGGAGTCCTCACACCTCCTTCTTGCATCCATCTTCTGATTTCAGGCAGCCAGCCTTCTCTAGCAAGATTGCACCACATCCAGACCGTGCTCCGGCCCCAACTCAGACTGTGCCACTCTGCTTCTACAGTGACGAGCCTACCAGACATGAAGATCACACTTCTCCCCGCCTTGGAGGATAACTACATGTACCTCCTGACTGATGAAGCCACCAAGGAAGCTGCTATTGTAGACCCTGTCGATCCAGAGAAGGTTAACCCTCTGAATAATGCATTCTCGCTTTTACATAGACTTAATACAGGAGACACCTACCGGTACTTCTTTTAGGAAATAAGTTAACATTAATTTCATCATAATTTGAGTTATAAAAATCACACCTGGAACTTTGGGAAGTATTAAAAAGGAAACAAGATAAGCAGTCACTACAGGCAGGGTTTCTTCTGTATATATTCCACTATGAAATATTGATCAAGGAAATCAGGGAAAGTTAAATGATCTGTTTGGAGCCAGAAGGATATTCCCCCGTATTCTTCCACACAGAGTTAACAACTCCCTTCTAGCTCTGAACACATAATATAACATATAACTTCATTTAGCAGGCTAAACACAGAAATCCAGTTCCTGAGGTCTACATATCTAGAGGAATTACTGTTGTTCCACACTGTTGTTGAGCCAATCCCTTAGACGGGTTTACCATTTTGTTAATGAATATTGATACCTGTGTGTTATTTATTTTGTTATTACTTTCTTTAAGTGGCATGACGTAGTTGAATGGCACTTCTTTTACTATTTTTTTCTTTTCTTTTTCTTTCAGGTTTTGAAAGCTGTCCAAGAAGAAGGTGTCAATTTGACAACAGTTTTGACCACACATCACCACTGGTGAGATTTGTACCAAATTTCTGTTTTTCTACTTCTCTTCAAAACATTCCCAGATTGTTTCACCATGTCATAAACTGTATTTCAGTGTGTCTTCTCTTCTTACCAAATGGCCCGAATTCACAAAGGAGGTTTAGGTTTAAACCCTCATTTACATAACCCATGGTTTAAAAATTAGCGCAAAATAAGCGTACCTTGCCTTGCGCGCATCTAATATTGGACCTCTGACTTGTGTCGCGCTTATTTTGCGCTTATTTTAAATCATGGGTTATGTAAATGAGGGTTTAAACTAAACCTCCTTTGTGAATTCGGGCATATGAGTCTGTAATCTGACCTTCAAGGTCCATCTCGAGCTCCACCCTACCATTTAGTTCTTTTCATCGCTGTCTTTTCTTAATCATGATGTCTTTGACTGAACTACAATGTCTGTTAACATACTTTAATAATGATATTTCCACAAATGTTATCCAACTTGTTTCTTTATGCCGTCATTCAGCTGCTATATTATTAGAGGAACCGATTGAAACACTAAATGGTTACCTTTATAGTATAAACATAATTGTGATAACCGTACTGTCAAGTATTATATGAGAAGCATAATTGTGCAGATTATTTCCTCTTTATTTTGTTCAATTTATAGCAATGTTATTTACATTGTGTATATAACTTAATAACATTCTTTGTGCAAAACAACTGTATATTATGAGTTGGGATGCATTCATTAAAGTGGCAATAAATGTATGGTATGTTTTCCAACTGTCTGCCAATTTTCTTTGAATAGCCTTGTATCTACTTGGCCAGAACTATATGAAGAAGTCAAATGGTATCTCTTGGCACAGCAGTCACAAAGAAATCTTATTGTGATTTGTTTGAAGGGATCATGCTGGTGGGAATGAGAAGCTGGTCAAGTTAATCAGTGGGCTGACCGTCTGTGGGGGAGACGATCGCATTGGTGCTCTCAACAAGAAAGTAGGTCATGGGGATGAGTTCAAGGTAAGCAGTATTAAAAAAAAAAACAGAAAATCTGCATGATGAAACTTTCAGGATTTGTTAAAGATAAAGACCAGTTATGGTCATGGGATTGCATTGTGAAAGAAACGTTGTGGAATCGATCAGAAAAGGTTGATCATCTAGCATATAAGTATTGGTGTGTACTGCAAGGTTCTGGAATCATCAAAATGATAAGAAATTTGGCCCAGTCTTCGTAAATTTAAAAGCACTGTACACAGATAGATGTATATGGGACTACGCACACGTGCGTTTATCTCTCACAGTCCAATAGATAAACTAATTTACCAAATATATCAATTAGTAGGCGGTTTCCCAGCAAAAATGTTATCATCATGTATTAGTCAAAACATATTTTTTCACATGATTGGTCATAAAGAGCTTCCATTTCATTTTTTGAAATTGGAGCGTTTCCAATACTGGTCTTTACCTTTAAGATAATTCAGTATCACATCTCTGTAATTATGTTAAGTTACTTGAGCATATTTGGACCATTTGCAAATTTGCAAAGGTTTCTGGTTTCACAATAGTCATATATATATGCGGACGAGGATATGGATGAATAGATTTTGAATGGAGTTGACTAGAGCCAGCCAATGATTAGAGATTTACAATCAGGACCTTCTTTTGTGTTGATATGTTTTCCAGTTTTTATTTACTTTTAGATCATCAAATTTGTTTTTAAAAATCATATTGAAAGAACTATACAGAACTTTATTATTTCCAACTTTTTGATGATGGTACTTTTTTCTGCAGCTGAATTTGTTGTTCTCAATTGCATTATCACCAATGCATGCCTGTTCACTGTGTTTAAACTTCAGGATTAAAGTATTTCTAGCTTTCATTTTAACAGTCATGTTTATTAAACAGATTGCTCGATTGGAATCAGATGCTTTTTAATGCCAAATGATATATCATTAAGGGGAACTGTACATCTTACATAAAATATGCATATGTATTTTTATTCTTTTATTAACTAGGTTGGTAATCTCCAAGTGAGATGTCTGTTCACGCCATGTCATACAAGCGGTCACATCTGCTACTTCGTCCAAGGAGATCCTACCGAAGCCCCGGTTGTATTTACAGGTAAACTTTAAACCCCAAAAGATTCATTCTTTTGTTGAAATTTACTTGTCAAACACTTCACAATGTGACTTTAAATTCATAAATATTTGTTTTTTGTTTAGAATTATTCTGTCAAAACAATTTAAATGTGCAGAACATTGGCTGACTATGCGAGACACGTTTACATTTAGGCATCACACTCTTTGCTTAGTTGTTCAGTTTTGGTATATTCGACTTAGGTATTTACTAGAGGGGAAGAAGAGGGGAAGACCTTGTAAAGGCTTTCTAGATGATTTAATCACAGAATGTGGAGCAACGGTATGAAACGCTAAAATGGATGGCTCAAGACCGTGGAACTTGTAGAGCCACTTGATATAAAATTTTAGTTGGGTCACTGAACCTGTCATAAACTGACAGATCACTATTGATGATTTACTAACTAAATCCCACACCAAGGGATGTGTCATTTGTATTTAATTTGCTCATAGATTAGTACTGTTTCTTTACTTATTTTAAGATATGTACCCATCTTCAGGTCACATGCATTTAAAATTTCAATGAAGAACTATTAACATCTGTAGGTTTAGGCTTGAAATTTCTCTTATGGCCTTTTTTTATACCCATTACAACACCGAAGGCTAGGTAAATTTGTTTCTTTTTTCCCCATTGATTTACTTTTTCTTTAGATATTCCTTAAAAGATTATGTACATCTCCAGATACAAAATGCTGGGAATTCTCTGTAGAAAAGTTTACATCTGTATGCTAGACACATCTATTGACTTCAATGTGTTTTTATTTTTTGTTCACTCTCTGTAAAAAGGTGACACACTATTCCTATCTGGCTGCGGGAAATTCTTTGAAGGCACGGCTGAACAGATGTATGCTGCCCTCATTGAGAAGCTTGGCAAACTGCCTGATAATACCAATGTCTTCTGTGGTCATGAATATTCAGTGTCTAGTTTGACCTTTGCCCTCAGTGTGGAACCAGATAATGTGCATATTCAAAAGAAGTTAGAGTGGGCGAAGGTAAATAAATGTGTGTTGACTGTTTCCTATATACACTGTATCTATTTCTAAGGACCATAAGGTGTTTGTTTTAAGTTTTTTTTTAGCTGTCTGCCATTTTTTAAATCCGTTTTTTTTTTTCTTCTAGAAGTATAGTTGGTCTCAATCAATTTTAAAAGCTTTCTAAGTTTTCTCCAGTCTGTGTGATGCAGTTATATTAAAAAATTTAGGTTGGCAAAAAAATTGAGAACAGCTGAATAAAATTACTTGTCGTTAGCTAATAGAGTAGAGAAGAACTTTTACTTTTGTGATTATGATATGACATTGAATCTTGCAATCATAAGTTGTGGACATATTTTCAGCTATGATGAGAAATCTTTCACCAACCATCTTACTCCCAAATCGGGTGAGAAGTGACCAAAAGCTCTGAAATCGATGTCAATTTATAATAAAATTAACCAAACCATTGCTTGTTCACTATTCTACATCTTTGATTACAGGATCAGAGAGCCAAGCAACTCTCTACCATACCCTCTACACTAGCTGAAGAGAAAGCATACAATCCTTTTATGAGAGTTGGGTAAGTTTTGTATTTTTTTTTTCTCCATCATTTATTAATTTATTTATTAAAAAACACATAAATTATACTTATATCACAAAATTAATTATACGTTTTTTAACATAGATCTAATTAAAATGTTAACATTTCCTTTAAATAAATTTCGAATATGTTTGTTAAATTAAATTTTCTTTGTTTGTGTATATATAGTTGGGTAAGTTAAATAGAGACAAGAATGTTGTGCCATCCTACAAATCTTTCATCGACTAAATTAAAACTTGATTTAAACATTAAATTTTACGAGGAAGGCTTTTGTATGTTTGAAAGTTAATCCTTTATATCTTTACCTCGCTGATGAAGCTAGCTGTAGCCAAACAGCTGGAAATTTCAAGAGGTGAAAATGTTGTATTGAGATCAATAGTTTAAATTTCAAACATGTGTCACCAATACAGATAAACTTTCATGGTACAACTCAGGCTTTCTTTATCTTGTGAGATATGAATGTATCTTTTAAATTTTTATACCATTGGAAATGTTTAACCTCTTGTGATAGAGATTCTATTAGTATTACTAATGCTCAGGATAATATCTTTTTTTTCTTATGAACTTTCTCAGTGAAATATTAAATTACAGTTGTAATTCTTGTATTTTCTTTGAATGCATTGTTCCTGGGGCTTGGTCTAAATGGTATTTTTAATTTTGTTCAAACTCAATCCCAATGTGCTGATACCAGTATGATAAAGTAATTTTCTCTCACTCTCTCTCTACCTCTCTACCTCTCTATCCTTCTCTCCTCCCTCCCTCTCTCCCATTACCTTCTCATTTTCTCTCCCTCTGTGCCCTTCCTTCCTTTCTTCCCTCTTTCACTCCATTCCTTTCTTTTCTCATCTACAGAGCCAAGTCTATTCAGGATCATGTAGATAGCACTGAACCCATTGAAGTGATGGGTCGGTTGCGCAAAGAGAAAGACAACTTCAAGCCTAAGAAATGAGGCTGTGAACCAAAAACAGTTAACACATTTTAATTGTTTTTACAATGGCTCATGTTACTACACTGATGTATTCATAATCTAAATTGGAATATGATCAAATCATTCAAATGTCTATTTAGTGCAGTATATCTCTTATAGTCAGAAATTAAGATTTCTTTCTTCTGGGGGGAGGGGGTATCATAATGAAAGTGTTGCCCAACGACCACAATAGACGATTATATTCTCTCCAAAATGTATACTTCAGGAGCTGTTGTAGCTTAATTATTTTTCTAACAATCAAACACTTTTGTCATATGGCATGTGTTGAGAAATGTGTCTCTGCATCCTGTAAGTTATTACAATAATATATTCAAATGAGATTTTATTCACGACTTGTCAAAAAGTCAAAAGACTAAAAATGCAAGTTTACATCACACATATAATCATATAAAAAAAAGCATTCAAAAACATATATTTATATATATATATATATATATATATAAAGAAAACATAGCAAATGGGGAAGAAAAAATATATATAAATAAAAATGAATAAATGTTTACATCAAAACATCAAAGCGGTATCAAACAAACAAAAAACATAAAAAAATACACGATATAAAATATTGCTAGCAAAATTGAGTAAATGTTTAAATCAAAACAAATAAAGTAAAATGTATACAGATACGGAAATTCAATTAACTGTAACGTAGGAAAAACTGCGATAAAATGCAATACAAATTTCATTCAGATGGTGTAATAAATATTACAAAGTATTAAAATTGAAGTATTGGCAGTGTGGTAATCACAAGTGTGACATGATTACAGTACATGTATAATACAGGTCATATGCAGGGTCTATGTCTAACTGTGCACCCTGCCATTGACCTGCAGTATAACTTATCCAAAAATATGTTGAGTATAGATGTATAATTTACGAGCAAGATTTAATTTACTGAGAATCATTTGTGTAAAAATTCATCATCTGCATCAATTATGCAATAAAACTATTTTAGGTTTGAATAGGCTTTATTGGTTCAGTATCTTATATGATTTCAAATGGACAGAAATGTATACAAATATTGTTCCAAAAAATAAAATGTGGTATGTAAAGAATGTAAGGAGGCTTATAAATTGTATGGTATCTGAAGCATTTGATGAGGTAATAAACTTCCAAGGTGTATTTTTATGCGTTTTCCTCTCAGTTGATATGTTGGTGAATGAATGTGATACAGATTATGAAAGAACTGTGCTTCCATATGAATCAGATTTTTATGTACCAGATGATCAAAATTCCTATGAGCGCTATATAAAAAAACAGATTATTATTATTATTATTATGAAACATGATACGATTTGAATTAGGTGCTGCTTATAATTATGATGATGCTTATTAATTATGTTTACATTTAGTTTAAACATTACATTTTCGCTATCTAATCTTATATAAACTAAAAATGTTTAATTCAAAAGTCATTTTCATGATTTTGTTTTCTTAACTGTATTATAATGTATTTTAATTATCTTATTGTTATTTGGCAAAGGCCAATAACCTTTAATTATACTGTAATAATATAATACCTAGATAGAGACTTTTTATATATACCAGTATATATTTTGTTTTTTAATGATTGAATGACAAATGTGTACTAAAATGTTTAATTTTCATCTCTTTTAATGTTAACATTAAAATATAATTCACCCTTTTAGCTATATTATTGATGGGCTTGGGCAGATATGAATCTATTTACCTATATTCTTACACTCTTAAGCTCCCTCCATTTTTTAATTCAAATCCAATTTTGCAATTATGTTTTGTTATCCCTTATATTTATTTCAGATTTCATATTAGTTTCAGCTTTGTTATTTTATTTGTGTGTATGTTGCCATGCACATATATTTCTAGGTTGGGTGGAAGGCCTGATGGCTACTGTTAGTTTTACTTTTTACCATTTCCTAAGCAATCTGGGCAGGTACCGTCAACATCCATTATTCGTTTTCTTTATAGTATACATGTACTATCTTGCTGACTTTCTTGTGTGTGTTGAAATGCTGAATAAAGTATTAATTATTATGATGATCAAGTTACCTTAATTTGTATTAAATTTTATATGAACATTATACAGAAAATTCTTTTGAGCTTAAGCTTGCATTTTGTTTCTTAGAAAATTGGGGGAAAGAGTGCAGGGTGTGGTGTTGGGAGAGTTATAGGCAATTCAAATTTTCTAGGATGCATTTGTTGATTAAGGAAAATAAGTTACGAACAGGAGAATTGAGCAGGGATGTGACTAGACCATTTTTGATACACATGTTTTTTCTTGAAAATGTTCTATATATCACAAAAGAAAATAGGAATAGAACAGAAAAATATATCCACAACTTTGTTCATTTGCTGCCAGATTATTCAAAACTTCTGAATTTGATATAACATATTTAGATTTGACACCATGAAAATATGATTCGGGAGTGTCATCACCCATCATCCCCTTCCCCCTCCACACCGATGGCCCTGGAGATGAGGGATGAGAGAGCAGGAGGGGGGGGGGTGGTTTCATTGTAAAGAGTGAGAGCATAAACAGAGCGGAGTGAGTTAGGTGGATGCAATATAACAATTAATCAACAGATGATAACCTTATGATAAAGAGAATGAAGGACATCATTTTATCACAAATCGAATGGACAATTAAAGAGAAAACAGAAAAAAGATTGTATCTAATGATCGTTTTGATTAGAAATTGATTGTCCAAATTCACTCATGTTTGAAATATAAATCGATTATCTGAAGATCAGTTGCCATCTCATAAACACGACGAACGATGTTCAATTTTGAAAGGGGGAAATCAATTTAGAATTTATCGATTTTTCGTGATCTTGCTACCGAGATTAAATGATAAACAAGAAAGAAGCCCCGCCCACTTATACCGTGGGAAATTCTCATTAGCACTCAGCTCAATGCACAGCATGCATGCTGCAGTCATGAAAACCGAGATTCGCCAATAGCAGAAACGCACGTAGAAACTCGCAGTACATGCACATAATGAATGCAGCGACAGAGCAGCTCCAGGATTCAGGGAGCTTATAATATTGGATGCTTTGGCAGTTCAGTTGAGATTACGGCCGGGAGATCTTGGACAAATTCAATCCAGAAAAACGCTGGTTTGCTTTGAGAAATGGCTTCATTTAATATGGCTGTGTCCATGTGTGTATTTTACTGCATCTGTTTGATTTTACACGCCGTCCACCTCGAAGCTAAGGTGACTGACCCGCACAGGGAACCGTCAAAATGCGAAGGTAAGAAAATTTAACACTATTCTGTTGAAGAGCATGGTGAGGCCGATGATCTTTTTAAGGACTCCTTTTATATTAAGGAGCTCTGAAAATATTTATATATTGTAAATATGTACAGGTTTATGTACTACGAACGCCTTAATATTCATATTTTATCACTGCCTATTTGTGCAGGTTTTACCTCATGAGAAGAATGAAATTATAATAATTTTGTATGTACCCCTTGAATTGAAGAACTGCTCAACCCGATCTCAGTCTCACAGTCACAATAATAATATTGAAGAATTCTTTGAAAGCACATCTTTTCTAATGAACTTCTTTGTTGATAGTTGATTATGTTATTCTGTATCCATTGAAAAGGGCCTTAAATAAATGAAATGTATTATTATTATAGTACAGATTTTAGTAATTTATATTTTTATTTGTAAACCCTGTTATTATTTATTATGTACTATTATTACTTGAAGTGTACCGGTATAAGCCTAAGGCGGTGATTAATATTTATTGGTATTAATTTTTATTTTTATTATCATTTTTATTATTAGTCTACTGTTGTTATTATTATTATTGTTAATGTTGTTATTGTTATTATTACCTCACTAGTCTCTATACTACTAGATTCTAGAGCAATTATTACTATTATTATTTTGAATATTTATGTAAATTATACATCATTATCATCATCATCATTATACGAGGAGAGGTAGATCCTGTAATCCTCGGTCACTTATCATCCATTACAGTGTGTAAGTTTGTAGCCACTGAGCTACAGGATACGATGGCTGATACAGGGAAAACCTCTGACGTCCTCCATCTTGGGTATCGGATAGATCAACCCAAGAGACACATCAAATACAGACTATCGTAAGTTGGGGAAAAAATATTTTTTATATATGGGGGGGGGGGGGCTACTTTCCAAGCTAAGGTAGCTTGCATGAAAATCATAATCTTTAATTTGTTTTTCATTGAACTCTATGCAAAATTTGGGGGGCTCTTTTGTGACTTTCGGGGGCTCTTTTGGCATTTCGGGGGTGCCCCAGGTCCCCATGTATTTTTTCCCGGGACAAACTGTAGTATTGTTGAGTATAGCAATTACTATCAAAAGACATCACAACATTTTACATCTCACTCATTCTAATCAACTTTTCTCCTTTATGATGTGGTCTTTATAAACATGCTCATCTTATGTCAGTTCTCACATCAGGTTCTCGAATTGTTTCTATTTTTAGAGCAAGTACATGTACATACATCCTGCATATATACGAAATGGAATGATTTAATGTTTTAAGTCGAGCATATATCTGATGTAGGCACATACAGTACACTAATACTGTAATCTACTTTTCAAAGCAATTCAAACTGCTTTACTGCTGTTGAGCAATATCATTTTAATATTGTGGTTTGTTTTAGACTGCCATCTAGAAGGATAAAGTAGGTCTGTGGATTTTTTTTTTTTGATTTTTTTTTTTTGATTTTTTTTTTTTTTTTTTTTTGGGGGGGGGGGTTCAATATGGGAGCTCATAATTATACTTACAGATTTTAGGAACAGTCAAATCAGTAAGTACTTCCCAGCTGTGATTGGATGGAATACTGAAAGCATGCTTTACTTCCCCCCCCCCCCCCCCCCCAGCTTTAAGTCAGTCTGTCCCAGACTCTGTGGTATCATATAATGACCTCACCTAAGAATTTGATAATAGAAATTTATACACATGTGTAGATAATAGACTGTTCTTGGTATTATTAGGTAACAATTAAACCAGCTTATCCTTCCTCCCCACTGAGATTTGAATGAAGAAAATACAGAAAGCTATTCACTGGCTGCCACTTAAATCCATTCTAGAGAACAATGTGCCCTCATTAGTGGCTTGCTGAAAATAGACAGATGTCCTTGCTTGTGGTATATACATCTCCATGTACAGCTTCCAAGCTTCCAACAAAAGGATTACCACCCAAGAAAAAGATTGGGAAGGTGGAGAAAAATTCAACACAAATCATTTTGCTCTTTCAGAAATGTCACTGCACTTTAAGAAATTTTAAGAATTGTCCTACAGGTAGTTATTCTACCAGTAATCACTGCTTGATAACTTCATATTCATATGACCTAACTGTATATTTTTTGCCAAGTTTCTGTTTTACTCTCTGTATAATATATTAATTTGCATATATTGTATATATTCGCTTAACTGATTTGGTTTTTAAATGTTTTGTTTTACGAGCGTTTGTGCTCATGTGGCAAAAAGTATAGATAAATAAAAACTTTCGTTATTAATTTTTATTCTTATTTCCTTGCTGAAATGAAGAAGCAATAAAAGTTTTTAATGTATAAAAGTAGGCATTATGGAGAATTTGAGATGTCCATAATTCATTTCCTTATTCTTTGAACAAAGGAAGTTTGAATACAAAAATGAGAGTTTGTAGCTACTTGTGGAAAGTGGAAGGAAAGGGAAAGTTCAATAGAAATATCATTTCCTTGTATGATTTATATGTCGAACACTGATGAATAAAGACTGCTCTTTGCTTGAAATAATGATGATACATGAACATGTTATTAATGATAGCCATCAGTAAGTGTAAGCATAATAAATTAATTAATAAGATCTTGAGTCTGACTTGAATCGTAAAGACTAAGACTTTAATACTGTACAGATAATACTTGCGTATGTGGACATGTTCATACATACAGTATATATAATTTTAGTTTACACATTTTTGTTCTATATAGAAAAGCATTAGATAAAATATCATGCAATTGGATTTTGTTCATTATGTCTATAATATGATTTTAACCACTGATAACAGTATCATTTACAAATATAGTCTACAATATTGATAAAAATGTTTTGAAATATTCAATCAATGTATTTCTAACATTTGACAACTAAATTTGGATATAGTGATGGGTTTAATTTGATAAACCCAGCTGGTATTAACAAATTCATTAAATTGCATATATACCAGGAGATGTAATATGAAAGGAATCCGGTAACTTTGTCTCTGATTCTGAAACAAAATCCTGGATTTAGCTCATGCTGCAATGATAATTATAAACCTTTAGGTCAGTCAGGAACCTCATGACTTTTACAAGCCTGTCTGATTGTCAAGTTATTTATGATTGGAAATCAAAACCAAATTTTGCATTTTCCTAACGGTTTTCATAACACTACAGTCTAAAATAGGGAAAAGGAGTATGGTAAAAGCGGTCACTCAAAGATTTTTATTTTTTGAGGCACTTCTTGATCATTTTGAAGCGCAATTTTCTTAGCTCTTCAATATTACACCGTATCACAGACACTGATACCACGTAGGGCCGTGCATCTCAGATTTGACATTGTTAAACGATGCCTTTAAGTTCCTTGAGTGCCTTTTAAAATATCGGCTTAAATGGTATATTTCATAGAAATCTTCCTCATACGTACAGTACAACCCCCCCCCCCCCCCCCACCTCCCCAAAAACACAACTAGTCAACAACATAGTATGTAGATGAATATCTAAACGTTTTGCTACACAATTTGGTTGTACAGTAGTGCACTCAGAAACGGCACTCTGTGAAGACCTATAGATGCAAGGAAACCTGCCTCATTATGTATGCATTCAAATTTCACGAAGCCATTATGCAGAAGCTTTCCATAATATATATTCTGAGCTTAGCTTAGGCAGGCCGTGGAGTAGGAGAAGGATATTAAAGATTTGCCTCGAGCAAGCCAAGTAATTAGATGTATGTATTTCCTTGTTTCAGTATCCATCTATCTCATAAATAATGGCTGTATGTCGAGTCATTCTTAAGTTTTGTTTTTTCTTTCTTTCTTTTTTTTCAACTGCATATCAGAACTTGATGAAAATGAGCTTGGTAGACTTGATGTATTAGAAATGCATCCGTCTAAAAGTTACTTTAAGTTTAAAGATAAGATATTGGATATAATTTTTGTTGATAGAGTAAATCCAGGATTATTCTTTTGTGTCAAAAATATATGAAAAACAATAGTCTTTTGGGGATTGAGACACAAGGCCCGTAGTAAAATAAAATAAAATAAATACTGGTACAGGAATAAATAAAAGTTCTAAAACACAAACAAATATCATAATAATGGTAAAACTCAGGAAAATTCAACTTGGAAAGATTCTTGTACATTACAATGTATGCCTTCTGCAATTGTACATGTACCAGCCTGCTATCATTCAGAGACTGATCAGTGAAAGTTGTAAATTTAAACAAGGTAGTGCCTAGTTATTTAATGAGATACAACTCATAAATTACCCCTCTTCAATTGTTGATGTATAGTGCTGTACTGCTGTATAGTTAAGTACCTTAAAAAATGATAGAGAAGTATGTGATTTTTTTATATTACAGCACCACAAATCATTACGCTGTTATAAATTTTATATGGTAACTATCACTTTCAATGCTATTAATGACTTGTTTAGCCTCCTGAAATTCTTTATTAATAATTGCTTTCTCTCGATCATAAAAAAATGAGTGCATAAGTGCTTCATTTATACATTTTTACTGTCATTATACTGTATTATACCTGATTTAACTAGTTCTGTTGCTTTCAAAAGATAATTATCACAAAAAATGATTTTGTTCTGTATGTTAGTAGTACCGTGTTGTAATGTCATATTCAAAGTATGAGCTTCAAATACTACTTTTGTATTAAAGAGATTTTGCAAGTTTAGATACACTCTCATAAGCGATTTGTGAATATTTTCCAAAGTGATTAGTACACTTTAACAGACATCATTATTTTGTATTTCAGAGAGCTGAGATTACTGGAGACTTTAGATGAGGTTTGTCCCAAGATCCTACAATATAACATCCATGCTGAGAGACACAATTCAAGAAGGTCAGTCATTTAAACCCATTGTGTACCAGAACTGGGTGTTCCCTGTGTTAAGCCTATGAAAATTAGAAAATTCAGTATGCAATGGGTTAAAGGTAAAGACCAGTAATGGTCATGCGATTGCATTGTGAAAGAAACGTTGTGGAATCGATCAGAAAAGGTCGATCATCTAGCATCTAGCATCTGCAAGGTTCTGGAATCATCAAAATGATAAGAAATTTGGCTCATTCTTCGTAAAGTTACAAGCACTATACACAGAAAGATGTATATGGGACTACCCTATCTCTCTCACCAGACCATGAGAGAAATAAATTTACCAAATATATGAATTAGTAGGCGGTTTCCCGGCAAATTTTTTATCATCATGTACATGTATTAGTCAAAACATATTCTTTCACATGATTGGTAATGAGAGCTTCCATTTCATTTTTTGAAATTGGGGCGTTGCCAATACTGGTCTTTACCTTTAATTATTGGTTGATTCTATTGACCATCTGTCAGCAAGTATTTCCCAGAAGGAGCTCTGATTTTATTGAATTTTAATTCCCCTTTTTTCAGCGATGGGGGGGGGGGGGGGTGTAGAAAGAAGGGCCCCATCTTATAAAGAATTTATATTAATTGCAACTTATTAAATGGGTACCCGGTAGGATGCGGAAGCTAATGTGGTTTGATTTTGCAATGGCGCTTGTAAAATGGCGACTGGCTGGAATGCTCCCCAGGGAGTGGAGAATGTGCATACCTTGTGTGCGGGTAAGCATGAATCCGATGACCGGGGTAATAATATATATCTTTAAAGCACATTGAGAGGGCCTGCGGTCCTAAAATGCGCTATATAAGGATGAACTATTATTATTATTATTATTATTAGTGATTGATGTGAATCGTAATTATGTACACTACATATAAAGAGATATGGAACTGCAAACTTGAAATTGATTAGAGGACTTGCGATTGATTTTGATTAATCTCGACTCTTTATAAGACGGGGGCTCAGATAGAGCAAGAGAATGTAAGAAATCAAAGGCATGGCTAGCTTTAAAGGGATCGTTTAACAATGTTAAATCTGAGATACACGGCCCTACGTGTTATCAGTCTCTGTGATATGGTGTAATATTGAAGCTCTAAAAAAATCGCGCTTCAAAATGATCAAGAATTAAGTGCCTCAAAAAAAAAAAAAATCTTTGAGTGATCGGTTTTAACAAACTCGTTTTCCCCCAATAGACTGTAGTGTTATGAAAACCGTTTGGCAAATGGTTTTCAAAATTTGTAATTCCAATTATAAATATCTTGATAATCAGACGGGCGATCGGCTTGTAAAAGTCATGGGGTTCCTGACTGACCTAAAGGTTTATAATTATCATTGCAGCATGAGCTAAATCTAAAATTTTGTTTCAGAATCTGAGACAAAGTTTCCGGATCCCTTTAAATAAATGGATATACAAATACAGGAGTTCAGATCAGTGAATTGCAGATTATGGACGGAATACCTGCTACCTCAAGTATGTTTATACTTGTAGCATCATATATCAGATATTCATGAATTTATACCTGTCAGTTGTGTAATTTTATAAAGTCTGTATTAACTCTGTAAAATTGCACATTTCTTTCATTCTTTCATCAGGTTTTCCAAGGGCATGAGTGAAACCATGGGAACGCTTCATGGCCTCGTCGATAAAGGGGTCAAAGTTGAACTAGGCATACCGTTAGAGATGTGGGATGAGCCGTCTGCTGCAGTGACTAAGATGAAACAATATGTAAGTAAAATAGTCGTTAAAGATGAACCATTCTATTCAATTGATCTCATAATGATGTCTTTATCATGATTGCCTAATTTGCTTCTTGTCAGGAGTGCAGAGAAATATCTTATTTGGCACCTCTATGTATAAGGAGCCCTAATCTGTGACAGTAACAAATATTATAAATGGTCAACAGTGGCTGATTTCTGGGAATATATACAGGTATGCCAAGAAAAAGACAGTGATTACAGACATTTTGAGTGTGAGTTTGCATTTTCAACCCTTTTACTCAAGATTCTCATTAGGAACTGACACTTTAGAATTTAAAATTCAAACTCATAAATTGCCTCAAGTAAGAGGATTTCTACTAATGATGTGTAATATTTCTCTGTGGCAAGTTTGGATTCAGTGTTATATTACAGTCATTTAGCAGCATGAACCTATCACAGATCTGGGCCCCTTTGCACATCAATGGTAACTACCAGGAAAACCTTGACTTTGATTGGCTGTTGAGCCCTGTTACCATGGTAGTTGCCATTGATGGCAAAGTTACCATCAATGGTAAGTTTAATGCAATGGGCCCCTGGACAGGTCCCCTTGTGAAATTAAAGCTCTCTACCTGCCACACTTTTTGGCTTTACATTTAAACAATTATGAAACATTACAAGGCCTATACCGACACAAATTTCAGACAATAGTACAACTTCTGCCCATATGTTTGGCCATCGGGATGGCTGCGCCCGCTTCCAAATAACTGGTGTTCAGGTTATGCCCAATGGTGACCCAAAATGTTGCAATGGTCACTGAAACCAAGAAACAAACTGCAGGAAGTTCCTGATCCGGCAATGGACTGCTTCCTGTGCCAAACCGAAGTGTCAAGACATTTAGGCAGTAGTGTACAATTTATTCAAATTGGTGATGACACCCTTCCTTTTGCAGTGTGATACTATGGTGGAACAACACGAGGAGGCGATAGAGAACTGGTTCTTCAAGACAGACCAAGAGAAGCCTTTGTTGGAGTATCTTTGTCGGGAGAGGGTACTACCCAAAGAAGAGTCAGGTAAGAGGAAATATGTCCTGGAAAAAAGGAGGTGTCATAGTCAAGTGGTTTAAAAATTGGTGTTCCTATGACGACAATGGCTCCAAGCTTTATTTTGTCAAAAGTATAGGGTTAAGGTTGCACTTGGGTTTTAGGTTAGCTTTAGGGTTGCAGTTTGGTTTTAGGTTAGCTTTAGGGTTAGGATTAGGTATCGTGTTGGGTCCAGGGTTGAAGTTGAGAATTTGGTTAGTGTTTGTTTGTTTGTTTGCTTTTATTTCTGCGTTCAAAATAATACAATACATAATATAAAATGTGTTTACAAAGATAATATACAAAACAATTCATAAGATAAACAATATAGTCATGATACATAATGAATACAAAATAAGGAAGTGAGCTTAATTTTTTTTGTATAGATATATATCCATATATACGCATATATACCCACATATACATATATACATATACACAGCACATGCATACATACATACATACACATACACATATACACCTATAGATACTCTCACATATAATATAATATAATATAACACATATAATATAATATATAATCTAATCAATGAACGCAGGAGACCGCCATCGTGAGCGGTAAGGCTTGAAATTGATGGCGGCCTCATAAAAAGATTCGTGACTGAAATTGATATTTACTGGTCAAGTGGGTGCATTGCAGGTGCAGGTGCTGGTGCTGTATGTAGCAGTTGAGTAAAATGAGGATATTGAATGACGAATGTGAATATTTATGTGAATATATTAATTTGGAGTATGGGATTCATACGATTGAATGATAGTTTTTTTTAGAGTGGCTTTCAAGGAGTATATGGTCGAACAAGATTTAATATTGTCTGAAAGATTATTCCAGATGTCTGGACCATGATGACGAATTGATTTAGAGGCAATTAACAGTCTTGGGTTTGTGAGATGAAAGTTTCCGGATATGCGAGTTGGGTAGGTATGGACAGAGCTATTGAACTTAAACATGTCATCAAAAGACGAAGGGAGCAGATTATTAATATACTTAAACATAATGATAGCTATTTGAATAGTATATAAGTCGGCAATTTTTAGTGCTTTTTGTTTAAAAAATAAAGGATCGGTGTGGGCCAAGTAATGCGATCCTGTACAAATGCGAATTGCTCTCTTTTGTAGTTTAAAAATAGGAGACAGCTTTGTAGAACCACAACTAGCCCAAACAACGTTACAGTAGGTTATATATGGGAGTACTAACGAATTATACAATAAAAATAAAGTTTTATGAGGTAAAATAAATCTTAACTTGGAAATTATTCCAATACTTTTTGAGATACTTATTATGATATGGTGCAGATGATCATTCCAAGATAAAGTTTGATCTATGATAACACCTAAAAATCTAGAGTGAGTTTTCTGCTCTAATGGCATGCCGTCAATCTGTAAGTGAATTGGAGTATCAGTAATATGAGAATGGTGTTTAAAATAGATGAAGTGGGTCTTTTTTGTGTTCAAAGATAATTTGTTAGCTTTAAACCATTGTGATACTTTGTCTATTTCATGATTTAATATGTTGTTTAAGGAAGTGAGATTTTTATGAGAAAAAAAGATATTTGTGTCGTCGGCGAATAATACAAAAGATAAAATGGAGGATGTATTAATAATGTCATTGACATATAGCAGAAATAACAGTGGGCCTAAAATGGAGCCTTGAGGGACACCACATTGAACTAAAAGTGAATCAGAGTCATAACCATTAAATGTGACATATTGTCTTCGATTTCTTAAATAATCTTTAAACCAAAGGAGTGATTGACCTCGTATACCATAATAATTAAGTTTTGAAAGTAAAATATCGTGATTAAGTGTATCGAATGCCTTACTGAGGTCACAAAATATACCAATGACATGTTCTTTGTTAGCTATGGCGTTTGTAATTTTATCATAAATTTGGATTAAAGCCAGGTTTGTTGAGTAATTTTTTCTGAAGCCATATTGATTAGAAGTTAGCAAATTGTGTTTGTTGATAAATTCATAGAGTCTATTATATACTATTTTTTCAAAAATTTTGGATATACTTGGGAGTAGAGATATGGGGCGATAATTCGTAATTTCATGAGGATTGTCTTTTTTGAAAATTGGATTGATTTTGGCGATTTTGAATAAGTCCGGAAAAACACCTTGTGATAATGATTTATTGAAAATGTGACTAAGAGGGTTAGCAAGTGGGTGGATTATTTCTTTTAAAAGAGACACACTAATTCTATCATGCCCGTGAGATTTGGAGTTGTTAAGAGAACGTGTAATATTGATAATTTCGGTGGGGTTCGTAGGGCTCAAGAACAGAGAATGTGGATTAGGTTGGGGGAGATAATCCGTGAAATGCGCATTTCGGCTATTAATCTTGCTTGCAAGTTCGGGTCCGATGTTTGTAAAAAATGAATTAAATGAGTTTGCATGAAGGGAAGAGTCAACTTTAGAACCATTTAAAGTCATATCATCAGTAGGTGGGGGATTTGCCTTAGTTCCCATAACCTCTTTGATGACTTTCCATGTTGCATTAGTATTTGAACTGACGTCCTTTATTCTATTAGCATAATACATTTTACGTGATATACGAATTAATTTTGTCAACTTGTTGCGATATAACTTGTATGTTTTTGAATTGGCTTCAGTAGGATTGTGTAAATGTGATTTGTAAAGGCGATTACGTGTCTGTATTGATTTCAAAAAACCCTTTGTTATCCAAGGATGTTTGGGGGTTTTTCTATTATTTTTTACTTTACCTATGGGAATATTTTTTTCATAATAATGTTGTAATTTATTATTCAAGAGATTATATGATATGTTCGCGTCAGCTTCATTGTATACATCCTCCCATCCCTCAATTAATAAGTCTTGCTTCATTAATTCAATATTACGTTTAGATTCTTTTCGATATGTACGTTGGTTTAATGATTTGGGGCATGGTAGTTTTAATTCACAAGTTAAAAATATTGGTAAGTGGTCTGAAACTTCAGAGCATAGAATTCCTCCTATCATTTTGTTATTCATGTTGTTATGTACGTTGGAAAAAATGTTGTCAATTTGAGTTGATGAATGTGGGTTAATTCTGGTGGATTTATTGATGAATGAATGGAAGCCGAATGAGTACATAAGTTTCATAAAATTGTTTGGGTTATTATTGACGACTGAGGGTAAGAAATTGATATTAAAATCTCCAAGAATAAAAGTATGCTTATTTTCATTACCTATTATATAGAGATATTGCTCAAGTTCCTTATAAAATAAATCAAGATTAGAGCCTGGCGGTCTATAAATCAAACCTATGATGATATTCTTAAATCCTGTGTTTTCAATTTCAATGAATAAAGTCTCTGCATGTAACAGTTTCACATCGGAACGGATCTTAAATTTCAGTTTTTCAGCAATGTAGAAGGCCACGCCTCCGCCTCTTTTTCCTTTGCGATCTGCCCTTATCAACTTATAATTTGGTAAATTAAACAAATCTGGGGAATTTTCATGTAGCCATGTCTCGCTAATACCAATAACAGAGAATTTGAAATTGAAATTTGAAATTTGAGATTTTCAAAATATTCGAAGTTTCTATTCAGACTTCTTAAATTTGCATGTAGAAGGGAAATTTCATTTGGATTACTATCAAACATGTTATTGAATTCTTGAGGTGTGTAGTATTTGCTATTGTATGAATTTTCTATGTAATTATCAGGAATAAAAGAGAGTGACTCCATCAGAAACGACAAGCGTGCTTGTGGTGTAGGTGCGTTTGCAAGTGACTGAACGTGTGTTCGTGTGTGTCAGTGGTGCTGATGTGCAGTCAATATCAATATAAAGTTCATCTATAAAAATAATAAGACCCATCTTGGTCAGCATAAGAAAATCACTGGAAGCAGTAGAGCAGAGCTCAACCACCTAAGAACATATGTATAATAGTTGAAATAATTTACACATAAAAGAATAATAAATAAGCGGTCACATAAGGAGCAAACCCAGGAATATACTTTTTTTTTTATCATAAAGTGCAACGAAGCCATACGTTAAATAAGCTCAGGGTGTGAACAATGTAGGAATATTGTTCATATAAATGTGATAAAGAAGCATGAGTGGATCAGGATCCACTCAGTGTATCCACTGAGTGTATCGGCCTTCAAAATTTAGATAAAATAAAATGAAAAATATGTATGTTTGTTTTTTGTTTGTTTGTTTTTTATTTTGTATTTTCCTATCTTCTGTATAATAGTTACTGTCATAACCAAAAATAGTATTCCTCTTGTAAACTTAAAGGTTAGCAAGGAGTGCAAGATATTAAAAATTTGAGATTAAAGTAAGTACATAGCTACTGAGTGGTTACATACATTTCACATTGTATTGATCAGATTCAAAATTAATGATCGCCTTATACACCAGGTGTAGTAAAGTAATTCCACTTTCGTGTTGCCTAACATTTCAGAAAAATAGAGGTACAATAACAATTAATCTTGCGTAGCCACACCCCCTATGATCAGAAACGTGGATGCATATACATGCGTGTAAACAAGACTGATATGAAAAATACAGAAGTCTGTTACAAAACTCTATCAATCAGCATCGAAATACACGCCCAGTCGGGCGCTTCAGCAGAGTATCAGGATAAAATTATGATAAACAAGAGTGGAGTAGACACACCCCTCTGATTAGAGAGTACATGATATATACAGTGACGAAAGTTTGACAAGGGGTGAATGGTGAGGTAACTGTGAGGCCACAACAAACATTATTAAGATACCTGTACGTGCCAAGTCGGGCATTAGGAATTACAATTCAAGTAAATCGTATAAAATAGTTGAGATTGTGAACAATACAAAAGGGTAGATTGGGTCAGTCTTCTGCATTAAAGGCCTATAGTGCATGAGTTGCAGAGATAATTGAAAGGGGGGAAAAACGCAGAATATAGAAAGCGATCCGCATCGTAGTATGCACATTCAATAAATCAGTGTAATTTATTCTGTACGTTGTGGTATCACGGATCTACTACTCTGAATCAACACTTGTTTGCCCTCTCGAGTATGTCAACTGAGTATCATAACAAAAAGGGATTGATCATGCGTGTACAGCCACACCCTCTCTGATCAGGCACTTGGATGCATGCTTGTTTTCATTGTAGGGACTGATTGGCCAAATAATAAAGTTTTTACAAAGCTCAGATCAATCAGCTTTGAAAAACCCTGCATGTCGAGCATTTAGTAATGTGTCAGTATAAGTGTACGTTAATCTCACATGGAATAGCCACGCCCCCTGGTCAGACAGCGCATGCTGTGCATGGTGTATGCAGGCACACAAATTGTAATTAGTATATTTAACAAGCCGATGTAATTGGTCATGCGTATTGTGAAATTAACCCATACCTGCCCTAACGAGCATTTTAGTTGAGTGTCATGATAAATGGAGATTAATCATGCATGTATAGCCACACACTTTTTTGACCAGGCACTTGGGTGCATGTGTGTTTTTAATATCAGGGCCGGTTTGTCAAATAGAGGACTTTGTTACTGAGCCATTGTCTGTTATAGAAAATATCCTTGAAATTCAGGAAGATTGTTTAGGCGCACGAAAGGGCGATCTTGGGAATACAATTTCACCTGCGCTATATGTATACAGCTGTTAAAATTTACAATCCCAACAATATGCTTACAGTTCTTTGGTCAAGAAATGCGGCAAATTAGTCTTCAAGTTGAATATCTACACACATTGAAAAGCATCAAGCAGTCAAGAATGTGGATTGTATTTTTATTTTTTTCCTAAAGATAAACAATACTGTGTAGGATGCTTTTCACAAAATTAGAAGTTTAAAGTTATGTTCAACCCGACATTTCACGGGTGTAAACAATCGGGGATTTGTATGGGTGTAACGGTCTCTAAACTTAACATAAAGAAGCGAGAATACTAATTGTTTCTTTCTGTAGCTTTCTTAATTTGTGCAGAGTAATCATCATTTCGTATTCCTTAAAAGGTTTGTGATTTATTTAATATAGAAAATTAAGTACAACACTAGCAGATGGTTAAATACATTTCACATTGTATAAATCAGTTTCAAATGATAGACTCATGCCCAGGGTATCGTGAATCAATCACTTCATGCCTGCATTGGCGAACATTTCAGGTAAAGTGCGAGTCATGTATGGAATAGCCACGCCCTCCCTGATCAGACAAGTGGATACACATGTGCGAGTTTGGTACACATGAATGTAGGGCTGATTTGGAAATATCAAGCAGCATTGAAATACCCGACTCGTCGGGCGTTTTGGTAGAGTACCCGAATAAGTGTATGTTAGTCATGCATGAAATAGCCACGCCTTGTCTGATCAGACAGCGCATGTACCTGGTGTATGCATGCACACAAGTTGTAATTAACATATTTAACAGGCTAATGTAATTGGGAATGCGCATTGAGATCAACCCATAACTGTCTAGTAGGGGTCCATGGATGGAGATTGATCATGCATGTATAGCCACACCCCCTCAGACAAGACATTAGGGCGCGTGCGTGTTTTCAATCATGGAGCTCGTTTTTAGCTCCATGCTCGTACCAAATAGTACTGAAGCACAGATAGGTGTATTGTTCAATAATGGAAAAGCCACGCCCCCTCCAATCATACAGTTCATAATGTACATGAGGCGTTCAGGCACGCGCACGCGAGGGGTGAATTGTGGTGTTAATGTGAGGCCATGCATGAACAACCGAATTAACCACAACTATTCATTGTTTGGACGAACAAATTGGATTACATTTCAAGCGAATCGTTTATAATAGTTGAGATGGCTAACAATAAAAAAGGTGCTAATCACACCCTCATTCATTTCTCAGTCAAACAAATTGGATTACATTTCAAAACGAATCGTTTAAAATAGTTGAGATGGTGAACAAAAAAAAACCAAAAAAAATGCTAATCACACCCTCATTCATTGCTTAGTCAAACAAATTGGATTACATTTCAAACGAACCGATTAAAATAGTTGAGATTGTGAACAATGAAGGTGCACTGATTACCATAAGAATACTACCAATCTTCAGTTTGTAAGGTTTGACAAGAGACTAGAGGTAATTGAACGGTAAAAATGACAAAATAGTAGATAAAGTGGTTACCAATTCAGTGAATATACATTCAGCATTATGCAAATGATTTTTCAAAAAAGATACATGTACTAAACAGGGAGCAACTTGCTTCTCCTTGTATGTAGTCATGGCATTAAACACGTGATATTATTAAGATTTGGTATATACAAAATATTGATAAATTAGTATCAGGTGTTGCCTAACAGAAATAATTCACTGTACACATTACATTAATACTGATTCATTTTTGTTAATTATTTTATCTATTTATTCTTTTTTTTCCTCTTTTTTTTTCTTTTTTCTTTTGCCATTATTTTTCCCCAAAATGTGTTTCTTATAGAAAATATTGATACTTGGTATCTGAAGACTTCAAATGCAAGCAAAATTTAGTCAATGCCTCTGGCTTTGGTTGGAATAAAAGTAATCAAATTGAAAGAGCAATTTGAGAGTAATTTGAAAGTTAGGCAGATACGTTTATGAAGATTTTTACCATCATAATTATGCATAGAGATCAGGGTGACGTTCACTAAAGCACGTTCAAAATATGGTAATCATATTTGATATTCAAAACACGGCAAAGAAATTTAGACGGCATTCAGTAATTAACAAATAACGAATTATGATAAGGGAAAAGCGATAAAGTTTCGTTCAGTTGGGAAAAACTGTTGAATCGTAAGATCTCGTTCCATTAGGAAGGTGGGGAAGGAGAAAGGGAGAAAGTTTAGGTTATATCGATCACCTGGTATAACGTAGATTTTGCTCATTCTCTGTAGGGATTCCATGTGGTAGTACCTTTCTCCTTCCATTGGAGGACGATTTTGGCACCTTGCAACTTTATTCTCGTAGATTGGTTTTTCTCCTTTCGCAGCTTGTAACCAATTTCAGCAAGATGGCCGCGATGAGCCTTCAGGGTGGGAGGGAGGTCCGTCCTGACCGTTATGCGAGGGGGAGGCGGTGGTGCATGTCGCATTTCCGCTGCGTTTCCTAGTTGCTGCGATGTTTCCTTCGGGCGTCTTTGGTTCTCAAAAGAAGAAAGAATGAGATCTCTGTCTGGCATCTTGACGAATTTAGCGATTATCGGAGCGGGTCGGGAAAGGGCTGGGGCGCCGGCGTCTGGGGTCCTAGGTTGGTTGCGATAGGGTAATCTGTGGGCGTTGATCATTTGGATCTGTTTGGCGGTTTCCTCATCTATTCCAAGATGGATGAAAACTTTACAAAGCGTGCGATAGATGTCCTCGTTTGGTTCGCTTTCAACCCCGTAGAATAGTAGATTTGGCTTTCTGTTGTAGATTTCCATCAGAAGCAGTTTTTCTTTTAGATTAGATATCTCCTCTTGAAGGGGCGCGATGCTAGCTGGTATGGAATTTTCTACTTCAGATATTTTGGCAGAGTTAAACTCCACTGAAGATTCCACATCTGTTAGGCGACGATGAAATGATTGTAGCTCGGTGTTGATATTATCAAGTTTAGATATTATTTTATCTGAAAAGTCTGCAATGTCTCGTTGTAAAACCGCATTAGAGGGATCCGGGGTGGTAGGCGAACAAACTTTGTCAGTCGAGGTAGGCGAACGAACTTTGTCAGTCGGGGGAGCCGATGAGGCCGGCTGCTTACTTGCAGTTTGTCGGGTAGTGGGCCTCGGGCCATGGGATGCCATAATTTGCGTTGTGTAACGAGTAGTCTTAATGGGTGGCAGGAGCTCCGCTCAAACCGTCCGTTCAGCTCGAAGTCATATCATCATAGAAAAGTGTAGAAAAGAGATGCAGAGCTGTTGTCTCAGGAGCAAGTGTCATACAATTGTTTAAACATGTGAATGGACACATGAAGGTCTTGGGTTCAAGCCTAGGGCCCCATTTCACAAAACTTGTCATCAGTGACAAATGACAGTTTTTGTTATAAGCTAGTGAAATCCTTGCTTCTGATTGGTCATCAGCAGATTTGTCACTGACTTTTGTTATTTGTCATTGAAAAAAGGCTTTGTGAAACGGGTCCCTGATGTGACACCAGTGTGCTTGACAAGACATAAAGCTACATTTGCAATATTTCTTTATTATCATTTGAATAGTTTTCTGAAGTTGTGGGATTTTAAGTTGACATTTTATCATTATGCTCTCTCTTTTGGCAAAGAGTATCCTTTTTTTCAGAAAACAGGTGTTATTCTAGCATTAGCTCATTGTAAAATGGTTAGCAGCCAATGCTAGTGTTGCATTATTTCTGATAGCCAATCAGAGATTGTTACTTTATTCCCCATAAATAGTTCCAGTTTGTATTATGTGATATTGGCTATTTTATTCATTCTTCAGAATATCTTTATTTAAAACTCTTCTCATTAATAATTCAATTTCCATATTTTATTTCCATGGCCTGCTTTCATTTCCAACTACAGAATGTCTAGATGAGGAATGGACAGGGGACGAGAAAGTAGACTACAACAAGGAGGCTGAGGAGGAAAGAGAGGAGGAAGAAAGGGAGGCGAAGTTGAAGAAAGAGAGAAAGAAGAAGAAGAAGCAGGAGAAGCTTGCGAGGGAGAAGGCGGCCAAGAAAGCCAAAGGATTGACGAAAGGTGAGGAGGAGGATGAGCTGGAGGACGATGATGACGTGGCGGAGAGGAAGAGGCAGATGAGGAAAGAGATGGCGAGACAGAAGAAAAAAAAATCACCGAAAGAGATGAATAGAGAAAAAAATGAGGATATTTCCAAACAACTCAAGAAGAGAAAAAAGAAGGTAGAATTATGAGGAATATATCATGTGAATTCACGATTACATACCTTTGATATATTGTCTAAAAAATATTCAATATTTTAACCTGTAGAAGTTTGCAAACAATCTGGAAAAATTGAATTCCAATCCAAAAGGGTGTGATCATCTGATTCTTCGACCCTCTAAATTGTTCTTGCCAGTGGGGAAAACTATGACTGTTTGCACAATGTAGATATAACAGAGTAACTCTACTTTGCCTACACATTTTAATGCTACTCATAGGATATTGTGACTAAATTCTACAAGAAAATATGAATGATTTTAGAAGCAACAAATTGCAATGAAATACAAGGTTTTCTTTTACAATGCAAGTACTTAAATACTTAATGTCAAATTCTTGAATACATACTGTCAGAGTCTTGAATACTTATTGTCAATGTATTGTTGTAACTGAGCAAAAACATAGGATTACATTTAATTGATTCATAAATAGAAATTGGCAATCAGTAAAGTGCACAAATATTGGAGTGAATATGAGTTATATGATTTATTGGTATGAACTATCACTTGTGGAGTATAGATGCTTATATCCATGAATACAGTCTATGCACAGGGAATTGCTCCTGATCAAAACTTATATTTATAAGTCTGTTATTAAACTGAACTGTTTAAAAAAAAATCTTTTTGCCGTCTATAATTAGACTAGTGGTTTAAAAATGAATATTTACTGCTCTCATCCATGCATTCCACAGTATATTTTAAAATACTCTGCATGTTCATTTTTGCATCTGAATTTCTGTCATGCAAACAGATGATAGTCTAACATTAATTGTTGATGTTAGTATATCCAAGGAAACGAAATGAATTTGTTTTACAGGTATATGGCCTAAGAATACCTCTCAATTTTAATTCAAACATATATATTTTTGTCAGAATTGATTGTATTGAAGCGAGTGAGAGATGGAAGGAGTGCTAGTAATCACAGGGTCACATTCTATAATCATTGTACCGGTATTTATAATTCAGGGAAGCAGAAAATACCAAAGTAATGATTTGGGTTGATAAAGAAAGTATGCATCTTTGCATTTGTAAGTGTATCAGTCATCTATAAGAATATTTGTGTGGATAAAATTTACCCCTGCATTCTATAGACTATTAGGAGTTATTTAAAAAAAAAGAATAACATCAAACAGCGTATTTGGAACTCAAGTCCGACTTGGGTTCCGAGCGGCCCTATCTTATGCAAGCATGTACGGGTGCATCATACAATATACTCACGAGGCACTTTTATGTTAATTCAGAATGTACATGAATGTATTTAAACTTCAAAATCTCTTCACAGAGGTAATATTTAAAGGTCTTATATTGGACATAGTTTTACAACATGAAACTACTATTAAACATACAGACCAAAATATTTTGGGGTGATTGGTTACACTTAAAGATTTAATTCTTTTGTTTGGGAAGCATCGGTAGTAGTGAGTATGGGGAACAAATCATCTGCTGTAGCCAGCAGGGCACCGACTATATGTATAAGGATAATGTGTTGGCACCTTCTTGCTATCAGCAGGCAAAGTGTTAATTTCAGAATCATTACTAAAAGTTTCTATTTCTCTGAACAGATCCAAATTATGACAACTCTCAGAGCCGGTAGTCATTCAAATTGGACATACATGAAAGTCCTTCTTACATTTGTTCCTCTTAGCAAAGGGCTCATGCACTTTAGGAAAGAATAATGCACGGTCACATGGTGTCAGTACCCCAATTAAATTGCCTACCTTCTATGACCCGTTATATGATTCATAAAGGTATCAGAATACCATTAGGAACTTGTAGCTGACAGGGTCATTATATGTATACAAAGTTACAATCATTTGTTTCTATAGCATTTTACTGCACCTTTCTTCATGTTTTTTCCTTCTTAAGTCACCTGGAAATACAATGGTTTGTTTCAGCCTGTTCTATGTTGTGTATAATCATGTGGACTCAGCTCATTTTCTGTGTATATGTTTTGTTGAAATGAAATATCTAAGTTTCATCGTTGTATATTTTATTCAAGGCTGCTTGTACATTTTGTTGCATATTTTGTAAAGATGTTTTTTATGTGTAGTTATAGAAAGTTGAACAATATTTTCAGGTCACTGTTAACATGTTGTGTCAAAAGATAATGTAATCAAGTTCTCATATTAACCGAGTCACTTTAATGACATATACATTGTATGATTAGAGAAAATTTTGTTAATTTCAAGTATTCTGTTTTTTGACAATCCACCGTCATTACCTGTATGGTTAATTGTTCATGATTTTATTGTATTTTCTTGCTTTATTATGAACTGAACTGTGTATAGTCTTTGTAGTGTCTATGTCCTCTTAGTTAGTTAATACTTACTAACAACTCTGATTTAAAGGTGCTATTCTTGATTGGGTTTCATGCTGTCTAGTTATATTAATTATTAGAATTTCTCTGCACCTGGTAATACGTGTACAGTCTATCACTTTGTGCCTTTAGTCATCTAATTTGTTATTGTCAATTTAACCGCACAAATGCACAATGAATTGAATACGGTATTACATTCAATTTTTTGAATGGCATCCTATTAAAAAAGATAAATCCCATCGCTGTCTAGTACTTAATCTAAATTCATGAAGATTGTAAACTTATTTGTGTGATGATAATGAAAAGAGATGATTTTTGTTTTTACCAATCACCATTCATAGATATGTATGTGAAAACTTTTTTTAATGGAAAACATGATCAGTAGATGAGAAAGAGAAAGGCTATGATGTGAACTACCTGACATTTGCCCTATTTGTACTCTTTCAAATCTTTGCCAACTGTTTCCTAATACTTCTCAGCTACTGTATGATTTGTAATTTCTTCTGATTCTTCATTTTACACATGTACAGTGATTAATGTTTAATAAACAGTGTAGAATTAAATAGTAACAAATCTTATTTTGGACTACATCTGTAAATGGATTTGTTTGTACAGTAAACAACATTTTATTTTAAAGGTATAATGAATTAAAGAATCAGTATTAAAATTATTAAATATATGTCTACCAGAAAAATTAGGTATTGTAATTTGAAGATGATTGATTTTCTTTCATAAAAACATGTGATGAAAGATATAGAAAATCAGTATGAATGAATAAATGTCTTGTGTTGTTTTTAGGTACTGTTGAAATGATATCATATCTCATTGTGAGGCTGTACAATGCATAAATCTGTGCCTTAATCAAATATTGTGCATCACATACTTAAAAGCTGTTGGATAGTACTGGATCTGTTGCACAATTTTTCATTATAAAGTGTGGGACAGTTTGTTTGTTACCACATTTGACCAGTCATTTGATTAAGATCTAGAAGTGATCGGTTGTATGATATCATTTATTATCAAACATAGCCTTGATTGCATAATCTCAGTTCAAGAAAATGGCATAACGTGGCATTGATGTTATAGTGTACTTGTTAAATTTAACATGGAATATTTCCCACCTGTATGTATATGCGATTATTGCTGTAATCAATTTGGAACCAAAATGGTCACTGCGTGAAATGTTATGTATGTTCATTGAGGTCGATTCTATATCTGAAATTACTGTTTTACGAATGTGCATCTTTAGCTGATTAAGATCTAGTCCGAGAATTAAACTTGCAACCATGTAATATGGAGAACCACTCGGAAAACAATAACCTATCACCTTGTTCCAGATATCGTGTTCAAAGTCACATGGTTTGGTGACGATCAGTCTGTGGTCAGTATACAACCCAAACCAAATTAATAACCTTAACCCTGGACCAAACAATGTGTCTATCCCTAACTGTAAATCAAATTTAAACCCCAAAATGCTATTTTTTCCCTAACCTTACACATTTTACAAATAAAGCCCAGATCAATTATCAGTAGAGCAAATTACGGGGCACCCTACAATCGTGAGAAATTTAGGCTCTGTGTACATTTACTGGTAGCTTGATTTCTTTACTACATTTCCTGTGTTTAAGGCCAAAATGATATAAATTCACAGATGAACCATAAACTCATTTAAATAGTATCCCTGTGCCCCCTTTGTCTTTTCACTGGCTGTGCAATACTTTATAGCTCTTCATAGTTTTGATAAATATTTTGTAAAGAAAAGCTGTATATATATTTTGTAAGATATAACCAAAATTAACGCTGTCTTGAATTTCAAATTTCAATGTACAAGTTGTCTCTTGTGGCTTGCTAAATGAATTTGTGATGTATTGACCGCTAGCTTCTTTTTAACATAATGCAGATATTTCGTGCAGCCATTTCTGCCTTTAATTGATCAAGCTACATATTCATTCGGAAGTAAAATGTTCTGATGGTTATTCATTATGGACATTTACCATTACTGTGTGATCAAGAGTAGGATATAAATGTAAATATAACATTTCTACTAAATTAATTTGACATGCATTTGCTATTTGCTCCTAAGTACCATATAAAGTTGACTTTAGGATTTGCTTTCATTAACATGAAAATCAAGTGGAGTATAATATACAATTGTTGAAAGGCCTAACAAACAAATAGAAATAGTGACTCTTGTTTTAACATCTTGATGCCTATGTGGATTTTGATTTTGATTTTTTTTGATTTTTTTTTTTTAAATTGGAAGATTTGTTGCGCACAACATTTCTCACAGTGAATATAAAATTGGTATGCATGATGTATGATATCATGTGTTGTTATAAATACACCTCGAGCACTTGGAAGATCGACATATGAGGGAGAAGAACAACGAAGGGAGGAATAAGGAGGTCTAGGTTTACCCCCACCCCTGTTAGAATGGGAAGACTCTGCCTTATAAGGAGAATTGAATTCAACTCAGTTGTTATGTTTCTAGAATGTAATTCTTTTCACATGTTCACACCAATGCACTTAATATTATCACTTGATCACTTTGGGATATAAGATTATATTTGATTAGCTGTGCTCTTAATACATTTAGTAAATGTTTGCTATTATCTTTTACACATGCTGTTATGTTTCAAAGAAAATTGGTCAAAATAAATGTTTGAATACATATTTCACTGCAATATAACAACATTTTAGCAATAGTTTGTGTTTATGTAGTGTGTGTGTAAAATATCAGACAGTGCATTTCAATGCTAGACTTGAAACCAATATCACTGTGTGCAATATAAGAAAAAGAAAAGTTTACTCATACCAAAAATAATCATCAAAAAAAATATTAATATTGATAAAAATATTGACAGAATTTCATGATTACCTTTCAATAATTATTATCTGAAATGACATCATTATCTCACTATCCAATAGAGAGAAAAAACGGGGGAAAGGGTTAATGGGGAAATAAAAGATGTACAGAGAGAAAGAGAGAGAAGAGGTGAAAAATAATGTGAGAGAGAGGGAGAGGAAGAAAAACGTGAGAGGGAGTGGGTAGAGGGCAGGCGCGGATCCAGGATTCTTAGGGGGACCCAAATTTGAAATCAATTTGAAATTTAGTGAGAGGGCGAAAAATAGAGAGGGAGTGCAGAAGGGGGGAGAATGTGAGAGGGAGCGAGAAAGAAAGGAGAGAGAGAGAGATGGGTATTCCGGGTATTTCCCTAAACTGCTATGTATAGAATACTGTTCAGACCCTAAGCGGCTATCGTCATAAATTTTAATGTGCCAGTTTTTGTCTATAGCTCTAAATTATCGTTTAGGATGACTAATCAACATCATTTGTCGATACAAAAATTATGCTTAACTATCTTAGTAGTTTTCCTTATATTTGAGTACACATGAGTAAACAAACAGTTGACAAAATTATTAAAGTTATGAGAGTTATCTGAAAAGAGACAATCTCAGATCAGCGCTAGACTAGATTTGCGGGAATCGTGGAATCCGATCTTTCTTCTTCTTCTTCCTCCTCGGTAAATGCTACTTCATACAATTACAACGAAGATTACGCACTGCAGAAAAAATTGGTGAAGATCCTTTTCTTTGGTGGGTTTCTTTTCATTTACAGTGAATCTGATCCATGTTGTATGATATCGTTCATTATTGTATACAGGCTTAGTCATCATCATGAATTTTATCCTAAATAAAACGTGAGTGACGGAGTTTAACATTGGGAGACGGTAACTGCGTGTAGCCTGACGGCGAAGCGCTGGCGCCGTGAAGTGGTGATAGCCGCCGGTATATAGACCCGGCTCGACTGTCACGACAAATCCTTAAAATTCTTGATGCTTTATATTGCAGTAACAAAATCAAAATGAAAGTTACCTCGCTATCATCATGATCATGTGGCATTTTAATTTTCAGGCTTGGATAGCCAGTGATCTTTCTCCTTTTAATACGCGCCTAGATCTAGAACTAGTATAAATGTACGGACAGTACTGTAGTGAGTAGACTACTATGAGTAGAGTAGCTGCGCTGAGTAGGCTTATTATAATTAAATCATATCTGACTTCTACCAGGTTAAACATTTTGGATATTACTCGGCCTTGTGTTTGTATGTCATTCGGCATGTTCTTGAATTTTTCTTTATTTCAATCTCCTCGTTTCCTTAGATGCTGATATGTATACAAAAAAGTTACCTGAGAAAACATCAGTGCTGGTATTTACACCCATCTGGATTTCACAAGTGGTGTAATATTGATGCTGCTGATATCTAACAAAATACAGGAGTATATTGACAATGGAAAGGCATAGATCTGGAGATACATTTGCAGCCAAGAGGACAAAAAACAATGATGACAGCCCAACAGTGGCAGCTAATTTCGGGAATGAAGAAGCCCCAAGAAACCAAGGTGGTCTCCAGACGATCCGATCATTTCCCATCAAGCCAATATCACGGTTCAACCAGAAGTTTCCATTCTTCAGACAGCCCACAGAGGTTGGACATTTCTCTCTGGACTCTAAACGGGGCGTCCATTGTGACGCGAGGCTGCTGAAGGTCTACTATCCTCCGGTGGACCCTCGAAGGACCGACTTTGACCTGAGGAAAGGTTACAGGGATTATATCAAGAGAGATGATGATGTGAAAGAGAGGTTGAATAATATTACCAAATGGATGCAGGAGAACAAAAGACTCATAGCTGCCCCACCCGCCAGTAGTACCTCTGAGAGAAGTGAAGACCAGGGAAACGAAAGCACAAGTAGGAAATGTAAAAGGTACGCTGATTAGGAAATGGTAAAACAAATATGCCAAGCTGTAGCAATGAACCCTTACAATTGGAAGAATTTTGTTTTAAGCATGTAAGATCTAATCTAGATTTTATCTCTTGGTTGGAAATTAAGTCATGTGTTCAAGTTAATGAACTGAATTTATATCCTAAAAGGCAAGGAAGGCCTGCAAGGAACATGCTTGTATACATGGCTACCTAGTAGATTGTGGAAATAATTGCGGTGTTTGACCTGATTAATGGTGACTCAAGGAAGTTTTCCCAAGTGGAGTGTATTGACAGAATTATGTTATTGTAATACTAATAGGATAAGGATGCAATGTAAGCACTTTCATCAGTAACTTACATTATGAAGGACACTTACTGATTTTTTTAAACTATCATTATTGAATAGGGTGCTTTTTATAGAGATTGTCACAAATTCTGTGCTCTTTAAAAATTTAACCAAACTTTCAAAACCATGCATTTACAAGGAACTAAATGCCTGCAGGTGAGTTGGCTGTATAGCTTTCATTTCTTTAAATATGAAAAAATTCTAAGGATTTCCCAATTTCTCAACAGAATCAACGCTGACTTTGTAATGTGGAGAGGACACATGACCAAGTTCCTTTGCACACCGTATGAGGACCGAGAAGGCTGGGCTATGGCCGTCACCCTCTTCCGAGGGACGTACTACATCAGTGAGGTGGAGACAGAGGAGAAGAGAGCGAGGGAGAAAGGCATGTCTGACCGCGAGCAGGAGATGTCCTTCTGGGGATATAAGTTTGAGCAGTATGTGACAAGTGGTAAGTAAACTTTATTTGATATTAAAGGATTGTTTTTTTAAAAGTAATGTGATTTATATTACTATTGTTATTATTATTATTATGATCATTGTTATAAATATAATTATGATTATTAGTAGTGGTAGGCTAGTGAAAGTAGGAGTAGACTTGTAGTAGTATTATCATTGTTATTATTGATATTGTTATTGACATTATTATCATTATTATTACTTTTACAACTATGTGCATTGCACATTTTTAAGTTATCCTAATTTTAAAAGGGTTGTAATTTCAAGTTCTTATTACTGAAACATATTCTCATACTGGTTAATGATTTGTTATCACCCTTGCTTGCATCTTGCTTTCTTCCTCATCTCTCTCTCTCTCTTTCTCTCTATCTCTATATATATCTCTCTCTCCCCATCTTTTTCCCTTTGTGTCTGCCACAGTGAAATGATCATAATAGCAAATCAAACAGACCCACAAGTACAATCATTTAAAAATGTGACATTTTCATTGTCTCTTGGGTAGATGACGAAAGGAGTCGACCAGACACCACCAAGCCTGTAGATACCCATGAAGCCTTCTGTTCGGTGATCAGAACAAGGTTAGATTCTCACTCTCTGCTGTATAGCGGTGAGGTAGACTGCAGGATACCAAACTCTAAAAAGAAACCTCCAGAAAACTACATGGAACTCAAGACGACAAGGATTTGGTACAAACACAATAATGAGAGGAACTTCTACAGGTACATGTTGTTTTCTTTACAACTTTGATTTTACTCTAATTATTTTTCCCTCTCACTCTTTTTTCATTTTTGTGGAGTACAGGGACAGTAGTAGTATTGAATAAGAAATAGAAGGAACTTTACGCACATGGACCTACAATATTCTACTCAGGACCCAAGAATTGTTTACATGTCAACAAAGGTTCTTTGCAATCTGACCCAAATGTGTCAACCAAAAAATGTTTACCGGTAATGTGGAGCCATTTAAGGAGAGAAAGAAAGAGACAGGAGGGAAATCACACAGAAATGAAGAAAAAAAAGGAAAGAGGCAAGGAAAGAAAGGACTTTGTTGTATTTGCTTACACCTTTTTCATTGATGTAATCCCAACAAATATATTAATCAGTATTATAGTCGAGACTGAGGGTACTGAGAATACGTCATTGGGAACAAAATTAGATTGGATTATCTTCATTTAGTTAAAGTTTTCATGGTTACGAGTCATGACCTAGACTCTTAGAACGAGATCCATTTCGTTATCGCATTTGAGTTTTAAACAAAACACTTTATTGTTCTTCTTAATTTAGGTTCAAGCTTCTTAAGGTGTGGGCCCAGTCTTTCCTTGTGGGCATCCCGGAAGTTATTGTTGGTTTCCGTGACGACGAGGGCATTGTTTCGTATCTCAGGTCATTCCAGACAATGCAAATGGCGAGCAGTTCACAGGTATTACCACGTTTGTTTGTTTTGTATGGTGATTGTAGGATTTGTGATATTAAGGTGGTATGGTATCAAGTTTAGAAGGAATTTATTGATTGATTTTTTTTCACCCGACAACTTGTATAAATTAATATGAACACATGTGAAATTTGTCACTGCTTCATCTTCACTGAATTATTCTTTGTGATGAGTTGTCAAGAAATGTTTTTAATGCCTTGTATTAATAAATCTTTCCGTAAATTAAACGATATAATGTGTTTGTACTACAGACTTTGTTCTCAGGTGTTTTTTGTTAATTTATATATACCCCGGTATATACATATACAACTGTATATGATTAGGTTTAAGAATTGTTTCCCATTGTAGTAAAGTGGGTTATCAAAAACTCCATAATGTACTGTCTTCCAATTACAAGCCACTCATTTTAAAATACTGCTTTTTAACATAACCACTCTTGACCCAGATAAAGTAATGGGTACCTATTGGGAAGAAATTTATTAACATGCCTTATCATGGAAGCTTGGTTAAGCAGGATTATGAAAATATTCAGCACTTTTATCCTCAAGGGGGAAAATGCTATATAGGTCCAACTACCCTAGTAGTTTTATCAACTTGTGAAAAGGTAAATTTTTAATGTCTCTTGTTTTACTTCCTATAGTTTATGATAAATTATACACGATTCTTTTGGGGCAGACATATTGTATGAATAATTTGTTCAATTTCTCATTTTTAACAGGGTATGTGGGATGCTGCTGTCTGTTTTAACTTTGCCAATCAACTTCTGACATTCATCAAAGAGATTGTGACAATAGACAATCCTAAGTGAGTTACATGTACACAAATATAATTCTTTCTTCCTCCTCTCACTTTGCTCAGTTGAAAAACTTTGACTGTATGTGTTTTGTATTATAATTATTATTATTTTCAGGAATTGGATCTTCATTTATTATATTTTGAGGAAAAACATTTTGGTAAATTGAAGCATTGAAAAACTGCTTCTGAATTAGATTCTAATATTGATAGAGGAGAACATTTGCAATGAGACTTTTAAGATAATTATTTTTATCTTATTAGTGTGAAAAATCATGAAGAAGGTGTAACTTTCATTTGAGAAACCAAGCGAAGCATGATTGTGAATGATTAATGATGTGTACCTAAACTAAAGCAAATTTTCAAAGAGACAAATATCAAAATATGACACTTGTATGATCAAGTAAAACGGCAAATTAAGACAAAAAATTAAGATATTATTTTATTTCTTCCCATGATTTGATTGCAATAAGCATATTATTTCTCTGTTCTCTTTCTGTTTCTATCTGTTGCAGGGTTGTTTACATGCTTAAGAGAGCTCCGGGGTCATCTGAGGTCACCTGCACACTGCATGCAGAAGGAGACGAGCAATTCTTGTCTCAGGAATATATTGCTTCATTTAGATAGTTTTAGTGTGGAATTAATTGTCTAGTACGGGGACGGAAACACTATTCAAAACATTCAGTATAAAGCCTCGGTCACAAATGCCATTACGAACTGCTACGAACGCCATACGAACGATTTTCAGACAATGGAAATTCGGGAAGACAATGGGAAAACAGAGAGATTCGTACGAAATTATCGTTCGTACGAACCTTTGTGACCGTAGCATAAGGATGGTTTAAGATAACCTTCAGATTAAGACATCAAATAAGTAGCGGTTCTACTCGCCCCCCTAATGCAAAAAATTATTGATTATAAATGAATTTATGTTAGGCACATGTAGAAAACGGATGCAAGAGCCCCGAGCCCCAAAGCCAGCACAAGCTACACCCCACCAAACAAAGAAAAAAAAAGAAGATAATTTTGGAATTGGTAAAATCTTTAGATATCTTTAGATTAACAGGGCTAACAAAGCAAAAAACAGTAAATGGCAAAAAGAGTGGGACCAGCAATATTACCTTGTTATACTTGTACTATTTAGTTATTTATAATGAGGCTCAAGGTCCCGTCAAATTTTGAAATAGTTTTTATATCTTTGTAAATATATGAAACAATTATTGACAGTTTCATGATTGGTATTCAAATTTGGCATATTCTGAGTGGTGAAAAGACCCATGAAGCATGTTTTTTGTTTGCATGTTACTACATTTTACAACATACAGTTAACAACTAAATTATTCATACCCTTTAATACCAAGTTTTATCATTTTTTAAGTATGTAAAAAATAGATTTTCCCCGATTTGTGTTTCTTAAGAATGTGACATATTAAAGCTTACCGGTACATCTCAAAGTATACAACAAAGGCTCTTTTTCAACCAATCCACCTTCCATTTTTGACCGAGTGACAAAAAAACATCAAAACATCAAATTTACAAGGGGTATGAATAATGTAGTTGTTAACTGTACATATTCTGAGTACCGGTAGTGAGATGACTCGTGAAGCATGTTTTTTGTTTTCATGGAACCACATTTTACGACATACAGAAAGACCATGTGTAATATGGTGTTTTTGTGAGTAACATGTATCAAAACTTTAATTGCCAACTGTTTTGCATCATCTTTATCAACTGTATCCTGCCAATTGATGTTAAAGTCCAGATATCCACATGCCATTTCTTAGTGCATTTATTTAGAGGGGGATAGATTATTGTAACTGATGGACCTGGGTGAACATGAATTTCTATGAACTTGGGAAGAAATCAAGTTCACAAATAAACCCACTTTTCTTACTCATTTGTGTCACAGAAATGCAGGTTGCTCATATATATCACACAAATTAATGCAGATCATTATCATACCAACTGTTAAAGTTAAAATAAGTATTTATCCTGGAAATTCAAAACAATTCATGAATTGTTTCGGTGAGATGCAAATACACACCAATCCTAAGAAATTGTTCAAATGCATTTATTTCAAGATTGATTGCATTAAATATTTGATACAGATGTCACCTAGTTATTTGAATGTGCAACATCATTCAAGTATTTTTAAATTTCTCTAGAGCTTTCTACGTTTTGAGGATTTAAGCCAGATTGAAATTTTTCATCGCAAATTCTTAAGGGCCATACTGAATGTCAATAAATAGACACCTGACTGTATGATTTATGGTGAGACAGGCCGTACTAAAATTGATGTTCAGGTTAAATGTAGAATGGTAGGTTTTTGGCTAAAACTAGTCAAAGGAAGTCATTGTAAATATACATTTAGATTCTATAATCTTTTAAAGTTACTTATGGAAAGAGGTTCCCAGCCTCAATTATCTAAAAGGTTGTCATGTGTAGACAATACATTAAATAATGCTGGGCTAGGAAATGTGTGGCAAATGCAAGGAGATGGATTCAGTAATACATGGATTATTCATGCTCTTAAGCTCAGGTTGACTGACATGTCAAAGCAAGAAATTATGTCAAATGTTTGGTCAAATCGCATTTGTGTTAACTACCAAATTATCAAGAACGAAATTTTATTTGAAAAGTATCTGGTAAAGTTGAATAGAAGAGGTGCAATCACTTTGTGTCGATTCCGATGCGGGTCACACCGCTTGCCAATTAATAATGGAAGGTTTGAAAATAATCCTGAAGAAAGTAAAATTGAATGTCCTTGTTGTGATTTAAAGGTTTTTGGAGATGAATTTCACTATGTTTTTGTCTGCCCTTTTTTTCAAGAAAGAAAGGCAGTTATACCTAGATAGACAGTTTGTTGTGAGTAACCCTAGCACATTTCACATGGACAAATTATTTAAAAGATCTAGCGTTAAACAATTAAGAAAACTCGTAAAATTCATAAGAGTAATAATACAATTTTTTTCGTTGGTTCCTAAGGCTGAAAGGCATGGTCCTATTTTTGTTAGTAAAAGTGTAGTGACTCGTTGTGGTAGACAAACCAGACCACGTGATATTTTAGACTTATAACTTTAAACTGTATAGTGTATACTTAGTATTTAGCTCATGTTTATTGTGTTTTAGAAATATAAAAATGTATGTATCATGTCTATGTATTTTATTATCATATTTTACTTTGTTTTTATATATCTTTCTGTATTGTGTTGTAAATATGTTGTGCTCTCATACCCCGGAAGTGGGTCGATAGAGTCAATAAAATCTTATCTTATCTTATCTTACGTACATCCTTAAGTTGATTTGTATTGACATGATCTGATTATTGTCTGTGAATATAGGATTTAAAATGATGGATTTTGCAACAATTTTTATGTCTGAATGAAGGGAGTGGTATTAAGATAAACTTGATTAAAGTTGATGATCATGAATGACCTGCTGTTTAAATTGTTTAAATTTATTATTGTAATACAGTCATGTAAATTATGTTTTCTTTATCTCTCATTTGAACCTCTGCCAAGGTAAGGCTCCTTTTCCATGTATTTTCATATCTCTCTCTCTCTCTCTCTCTCTCTCACTCACTCACACACACACACGGCACACACACACGGGCACACACCCCCTCATATGAAAAACTTTCGTTCATCTGCTCCGCACGCATCGCACCGTGAGCTACAACACGTGAAATTCGTTACCATTTCATGCATTACCTACGCTAAATCACAGCAATAGCCTAACTGAACCCACTTTTAATACCATCTCGGCCTGAATTTTAAAGTTCAATGTTTTCTCTTTAAGATGATATAAATTTGAAATAATTTCATTCGTGGGGAAAGGTTGCACTTTTTGCTTTAAAATGTTCAAAAAAAACCTTTCACGACACTTTCTCTATGGAGGTCAACGGATTTTCGCCCAAAATCCGTCAACTCTCCATACTTATCTTGGCTGTATAACTGATTCGATCGGCGAATTGCACCATCTCGCATGTCAAATTGAAGCAGAGGTTTCAAAGATTCCAGTAATGTATCATTCATTTTGATTGGATAAGAGGAAAAGGTTGCACTTTTGCATCCAATGATTTGCTGTCTCTCATGTATGCTCCTTTTTGCGCAAGAGCATGACACATGCCACACTACACGAGTTCCATAGACGTACACATTAGCGTGCGAACTTTTGCGTTGCATGTGATTTGAAACAGCACGTCTCCTCTCGGAATGTTCTTCGAACTTGTCCATTTTGTGTAGTTATTTCTTTCAATATGTGAGTTTTAACCTTAAATATAGAAAGAAGAAGACATGTAGACTGTAGTAATGATAATTAAATGGTGATACATCATGGATTTGTTGTGTAATTTGCCAGTGACCATGAAGAAACACAAAGGATTTTGTAAAATTGTTCCTCGTAAACCTCAGACCCTGAGAGAGGAATGTTCCATTTGATTGTGGGGTTAGATATATAATTAGTAAACTCCTTGATATTGAATTATCGATATGAATTCAATCTTCAACAGTTTTAAAGTCTTGTTATTGTTTTTGTGTCGTCTTAGAGTTTCATTAAAAGACATAAACATGCAAATGAAATCGTCCTTGTTTTATGTTCATGTTATGAACAAGACCCATTCTCCCTATTTTGTCATAATGGACGCACCCAGTGATCTGTGTTACGCGCCAGTGCACACTGCGGGACTTGGTGCGAAGCTCTGTGCAGAGTTGACCGAGTCGGTGAGCAATCCATTTTATGAACGAATTCGCCCCAAAGTTTTCCATATGTGTTAACGTCATGACGGGACTCTATGCTTTGTAATTACTTTTACATTAGTGTACGATTCACTGCACTTCTGGCCGCCATAGCGATCATTCTTCTCATCTCATTTTTATTTGTTACCAATACTGTGAAATAATGGTTTCATTTTGTGGGGTATTTTATGTCTTTCTTTATTTTCTTTTTCGGGGGGGGGGGGGGGTATAGCCGTAAGTAAAACAAAATTGAATCATATTATTTGTGTACGAAAGTGGATTCAGTGGAAATGATTAAAAACCCAATACTTTGACGGTTATACAATATTTAGATTTGCACTGATTGCCTATACCGTAAATAAATTATGTAATAGAATAAATCCCACGAACAAGATGTCGATAATCAGAGTACATAGGTGAGCATTAACCAAACTAGCTCTATTGCTATTTTGCATTTATTTAGGGCGTATTTTCTGTATCTACATTTTGAATATTGCTTCACAGAAAGACATTAAAAGTTCATTGAATATGTGATAAAGCCATGAACCCAGAACAAACTGTTTGGAAATCGTTCCTTTTTGCAGAGGCGGCGCTCTGGGGGGGGGGAGGGGGGGGGGCACAGTGCCCCTCACTTTTTCAAGTACCCAACAAGTGCCCCTTTGTACATCGGAAAAGCACTCCTTTAAGTTTGTAAGAAGTGCCCCTTTTTACATAGAAAAAATGCCCCTTTTACTTTGACAAGTACCCCTATTAATTTTTAAAAGTGCCCCTTCCCCTTTCCACTTCTGATAAGTGCCCCTTTTATTTCGACACGTACCTCTTTTCCTTGACAAGTTCCCATTTTCCATTGCAATAAGTGTCAATTTTCCATTCTCATAAGTTCCTTTTTTAATCTCTAGTAAGTTCCCCTTTTCAGGTACTATAGAAGCGCCCCCTTCACCTCTGATAATTGCCCTATTCAAATATGAGAGGTTCCCCTTTTGCTTTGCCAAGTTCCCCTTTTGCTTTGTAAAAGAGCCCATTCCCATTTTAATAACTACCCCTTTTTAACTCGGATAAGCGTACCTTATATTTTCACATGTGCCCCCTTTCCTTTTTAATAAGTGCCCCTTTTTCTTACGATAAGTGCCCCCATTTAAAAAAGAGCCCCTTTCCCTTTTCATAAGTGCACTTTTCATCTATAACGCTTGTGTTAGGTTATATGGTGGTGATTATTTGACCTGACTGCTAAGAATCAGGATTGGGTTTTTCCTCTTTATAAGATGCAATTTTTCGCACTGCGACCTCACAAATCTTAAATTTTTTCCTTGTTCGCTTTATCGCTCGCAAATGAATTTTCAGACCATCACACCCAACTGCAAAGTATGATGCTTAAGCAATATTTTATATGATGTATAAAGAGAAACAAATATTGAAATCATCCCTGATAATGTAATCACAATATATACCAATGTCTAAAAAATTGTATATTTTCGCTTTGAGATTTCCCTTTGAAGGTGCCTTTTTTGTTGGTGCCCCCCCCCCCGCCGCCTCTGCTTCTTTGCCAACCTTCTGTCAACCGCATAGCATTATTTGGTTTCAAAACATAATGCACAATCATTACAATAGATTCTCACTTTTTAGGTGCAACTCATACTGTAAAAACAGCTTAATTTAATTTAACAGCAACCAACAGCAAAGTAGGAATAAAAGTAATTAAAGGACAACAAATTGCAACGAAATGCTAATATTTGGATTAGAAAAGTCATATTTCTAAATGATATGTACCCTTGACCGATGAAGCGCACAACGAGGCCTATATCATCCCTAATTTTTAAATATCCTATCATAAGAAGGGTAATCCATTTCTGTGCATTATAATTAAATAAATATTCCAAATACAGATACATATTTTTCACTCTACAGGATACGAATCCCACTCAAACCATTAAACAAGTCATCGTAAAGCGTAGCACCCCCTCGCCGGGTACAAAGGGCCTATATATTTAGCAATTTGTGCATATATCGATCTGTGACCTTTGACCTTTGACGTACATACTCAACAACATTATTTACGTTATTGAATGAATACCACATTTTCGCAAAGGCCTATAATTGTTAGGTATTTTCGCAAATTTAATGACCTATGACCTTTGACCTGAAATCAAAATTAGGCTGTATTTTAATACCTTGTACCTTCATATCAGATTTCATTAAAATCCAGTTCAACAGTACTAAAGTTATCGAACGAAAACCACACTTTCGGATCCGAAATTAGCTATTTTTGCATATTTAATGAGCTATGACCTTTGACCTTTGACCAACATACTCCGAAATCGAAATTAGGCTGTGTTTTGATACCATGTAGGCCTATACCTTCATATCAAATTTTCGAAAATACAAATTAGATATTTTCACATATTTAATGAGCTATGATCTTTGACCTTTGACTTACATACTCCGAAATCGAACTTAGGCTGTATTTTGATACCATGTACCTTCATATCAAATTCTATTAAAATCCGTCAAACAATACTAAAGTTACCGAATGGAAAAGTATTTGTGCATATTTAATGAGCTATGACCTTTGACCTTTGATCTACATGCTCCGAAATCGAACCTAGGCTGTAATTTGTAACCATGTAGGCCCCCCCCCCTCTACCTTCATATCAAATTGCATTAAAATCCATCAAATATTACTAAAGTTATCGAACGGAAAACAAATTTTCGAACAATTAGCTTTTTTTCGCATAATTAATGAGCTATACGACCCTTGACCTACATACTCCAAAATCGAACTTGGGCTGTGTTTTGATACCATGTACCTTCTTATCAAATTTCATTAAAATCCGTCAAACATTACTAAAGTTATCGAACGGAAACCAGATTTGTCAAGGACGGACGAGGGGCGAGGGGATGAACTGATGAAGGTATATTAATGTTGACACCGTAAACTATATCAGAAGATTATATCTTCGTCATCGTCAGTAACACCTATGAACAACAAATTTGAAGAAAAGAAGTTATCAATATACTAAAATATATACGCCTCGGGGTGATATCTGGATGATGCAACATCCCCTTGAGCCTATAAAACAACTATTCCTCCCATATCAGTCATTATATATACAAGTAGTGTATGATTAACAAACAATAATTGATCATGATTTTTATACAAATGTTTCTAATCGGTATACCTAGGTAAATAATTCGATAATTCAAGTTACACTTCTGCATTCTCAAAATTTTACGAAACTGTATTCAGATTTCGTACATTATGACATTGGACTATAATAATTTTACATGCTTTTTTTTGGCCAAGATATGAAAATCTTAGTTATGAGTATGGAAAGTTTAATGAGAGTTTGATAGATAGTATTCGAGCAAGCATGACCTATCACTTCAAGGAGCTTATACCATCCATAAAGACAAAATTACGGTTCGTATTTCGAGGTTTACATGGTTCCGTTCAGGCGCGGATCCAGGAATTTCTTACCGGGGGGGCACACGGGGGGGCACCGTGTGGGAAAGAGAATATATATATATATTTTTTTTAGTCCCGAAAAAATCGCAACGACTCAGCCAGCCGCTGAATAAGCGGGGGGGGGGGGGGGGTAAGCGTACACTTTTTTAAAAAATTTTTAGTCCCAAAAAAAATCGCAACGACTTAGCCGGCCGCTGAATAAGCGGGGGGGGGGGGGGGGGGGGGGGGGGGGGAAGAGGAAACTTTTTTTTTGGGGGGTCACGAAATTTTTTAATTTGACATTTTGCTTCGTTGGAGGGGGGAGGGGGGGTAAGGTCACCTTTTTAGGTCAGCCATTGGCAATTTTTTTTTTTTTTTTTTTTTTATAAAAAATAAAAAAAAAAAAAAAAAAATGTTTAGCCGGGGGGGGCACGCCCCTTTTTTTCGGTATATTTTGGGCGAATTTAGGGCTGATTTTAACATATTTTTTTTGGCCGGGGGGGCACGTGCCCCCTGTGCCCCCCCCCTGGATCTGCCACTGCCGTTAATTTTATATTGAAAAGCAAAACAAAATATAACAGGAGCATATCGATTATTAAAAGCTAACCCTCAACAAGACATAACATGAACATGAAAATAGAAATAATGTATCATTTCAATCGTTCCTCTAAAACAACCACACTAACTTCAGCTATTGCCTAAATTCTAGAAAATATATGCTGCAATAAGTCGAAATGAGACTTTCAAGCATTCTTCCTTAAAAATTAGTACACTTTGACATACTATCTACAGCGGGGCAGGACCGGTATATCCAAGTAGTGGAGAGTGGGAAATTTTCAAAGTCTGAAATTTAAGTATTCTACCAGCAACATTTACAACGTAATATGTCTTTAATTTTTAGGCACACTTTGTGTAGTTACCCCCCCCCCCCCCCTCCGCAGTGTTTTTTTTAATGATGACGTAATAATGAATACGCTTCACATTTCTGTCTCTTATAACACCGAGTTCAGACAATTACAATTTATTCTCATGTCACCCACATTGGGGTATTGGAAAAGTATACAATCAGTTTGAATTTGTCAATTTAACACTTTAAAGTATACAATATAAATCAAATTAATGTAAATCAATACAAAATAACACTATCGAAAATAGTGAGAACAATTATGATGATAATGATTGTAATAACGATCACAATATTGATAATGATAATTATAATAATTAAAAACAAAACGATAATTATAATTACAACGATAATTAATGACGACATTAATAGAAGCAATTGAAAAAGAAGTTACTGGCACTAGTAAATTGATATTTGAATTAATTAATTACTGAAAATATTCTTGATATCAAAAGACAAAAAAGAGAAACATCAAGTTAATATCGAACTCTAACATGTTTTTTTGCACATACTTACATTAATGAAAACGAAGCATTATTTGTTGACAGAATTTTACTAAGTTTAAACGTGTTTGTACATTATTGAAGTTAAAAGGCTGATCCATTTTCAGTGTATTTGGTCTTTCAATAAAATATTTATCGATGAACAATTTTCTGTCTGAACGAGAGGCAGGACATACAAACAAGTAATGAAACTCATTCCCAAGCGATTGCAAATTGCCGACGTACATATAGCATCATTTCCCTGGGAGTATTTGAATATCTACCAGCTACAATCGGCAGGTAATGATTGCCACAGCGAAATCGACTTAATATTGCCCGATCTCTTTTAATAAGATCGATTAAGTATCTTTCTAAACATAAAGAATGTTTGAAGATTAGAAAGTTAACACAATGCGAATTATCGTACATACAAGCGGACCAATACGTTCCACAGTTTGTTTGACCCTCTCACAGTTAGTATTTTCACAAATTTCCCATAAATTAGACATCCCCATATTGTCCAGAGTCAGCTTGATTTTTTTAAACCAAGGTGCCTGATAGATGTTCTTCTCAAAGAGTAATTTTTAAGATAATATACACGTACCTTACCAGAAAATTTATCTTGTCCACTATGTACAATCCTACACCAGAAGGACCTTTGTTGCCATTCATATTCATTTACTTGTAAGAAAAAAATAAACAGTAAAAACCAAGGTGCCTGATAGATGTTCTTCTCAAAGAGTAATTTTTAAGATAATATACACGTACCTTACCAGAAAATTTATCTTGTCCACTATGTACAATCCTACACCAGAAGTATGCGTAGGACCTTTGTTGCCATTCATATTCATTTACATTTAAGAAAAAAAACGAGAAAAAAAACGGGGCGGTTTTATTGCGGTTGTTTACCACGTCATATCTGATATGACAACAATTAATGTTGACAACGCTGAAACAAATAAACAATAGACAACCGGGCTCTTTTCTGTCAAAATTGATCATGGTTTTACATTAATGATGAGCAATTGATAGGGTGCAACACCGTCCATCAGGTTTTCTTTGATGTCGAATGATCGACTGCTCTGATCGTAATTAGTCATGACAGCGATGCCTTTGGGCCTGCCAGTCTTCGTCCAGTAGAGGTTGCCATTGAAGTAGCTTATATCTCGCAGTTTTACTCGCTCCTTATCGTCATCGATGTCAGGGTCATTCATGTAGCCTGTGAGCTCGTGAGCCGTTGTAAGAGGTTGGTTTACGTCCTTGTAGAAACTTCGTTCCTTACCATAGTCACAGAAAAATATGCGTCGGGGATCTCCTGCCAAAACAAAGAAAAATAGCAAATCTTAAAAAAATAAGAACGTTTATTCTCCTGAACAATTTAATCGTTAATTAAATAAAAGTGCAATTATAACAAAACACACACAACAATCTATCGATTGAAAATCAAAGTCTGAGAAGACAAGACAAGATCATGTATTATTGTGTTGAATTCTTTTTTCATACATTTTATACTAGTTTTCTCCTTTTTGCTAGCTCATGACTTAGAACTATATTGTTAAATCGGCACTAAGATGGACATGGAACCATCCATATTTCTACATATCTAAATTGTTAAATATGCCACTCACTGCCAACAATGTCTCCCCTTAAAAGTATATGCCTACCCTATCAAAACCACTCTTGGTTTCTCCATTTATCATAATCATTCTTTCATCAAATTCATCTTTTTGTCTAGCCTCTAAAATGCCTTAATATTTGAGAACCGTTACAATGTTTGTTACCTAAATAATATTTCGAAGATACAAAGAAAACAATAATCATTCATAGTATGAAAAAAAAAATAATAATGAAACGACCTGTTTGTTATAAAGCGCTTTACCATCAATAATTAACCAAATCGTTTACAATATTAGTATTACCCCGGTCATTGGATTCTACCACCATTCTGCACAATACAGTGCGTATTTTGAACTTCGGATGCTGCACACTGTCTCTCTGTCTCTTTCTCTGTCTCTCTCTCTCTCTATTTCTCTCTCTGTCTCTCTTTCTTTCTCTCTCTCCCCCTCCTGCTTCCCATATTTTTTTTGTTTTAAATGATATTTTATTTCCTTCCTCATAATTTCACATAACAAGAAATTATCAAGATAAGCAATATAAAACAAGATCTTTGATACAAGACATTTCATAAGTTACATCAATCAATGAACATAGAGAAAAAAAAAGGAAAAAAAAAGTCTTGCATGTAACAGTGTATAATCAAAATAACAGTAGAGGAAGGTTTAAAGTTACATATTACCATCCTATCACAACACTCTCACACCCCCCCCCCTCCCCTCTAGCCCAACCACACCACCTTTCACACACATAAACACACATACAAACACACATTGCATGCAACCTGTTCCCTCAACTCACACCACACAAACTCTTAACCCACCCCCCCCCCCCCTCCTTTTGCCCACCCATCTCATCATACCCCCTTCACGCCGACACACACACTGCATGCAACCTGTTCCGGTTTGTCCACCTGTACACGAGAGAGAATTAATAATACTAATAAATAATAATAATACCCACATCCATTAAAGTAAAAATGCATCGATTTGTTCCCATTTCTGTAAGTGCATCCCCAGTTTCCCCTTTTTGAAAGCCATTTTGTATTCCTCGTCTCTGTAATTTTTAAGCATATGTACTGTTTTCTGTACAGATGGCAAAGTTCCTTCTTTTCTAGAAATAAAAATGATATACTTTACTAAAAATATGATACAATTTATTACAAATATTCTCGCAGTATTGCCGGATATTCCCATAAAAATGGGTTTCCAATCATCAATGTCAATTTCGATTAAATGTAACTTTTGAATTACCTCCTGCCATAATCTTTTAACTTTAAGACAATCTAAAAATAAATGTTGGTATGTCTCTACTTCTAGTCTACAAAAGGAACAAAAATGGTCTGACTCAAAACCAAATTTAAAGAGCTCTCTTTTCGTATATACAGCCCCTTGTAATTGTTTGTATTGAAACTCTCTATGTTTATTACAAAGCATTGCACATTTCATCCTTGTGAATGTTTCTTTCAACTCCGTCATTCCAAGATCAAATTGACAGTTGCCATCTGTAACATGTAATGTATACTCTTTTTGAAGGTCTTCAGTGAAGTTATCATATAACCGCCTAGATTTTATATCACATAGTTTCTGTAAACGTCCAAATATCATCAATTCTATTTCAAAATTTTCAGTGTCCACTTCCATAAAATCACTTTGTATCCAATCGTTTCTAATTGCTGAAAAGATCTTTTGAATTCTAAGCAAGCTTTTAGTTTCAAAACCCAAATTTAAAAAATGTAAGATCGGTTTTAAATGACCTCTGACAATTATATCTGATGCTTGAAGTATACCTTTCTGAACTAGTTCGACATCAAAAAATGTTTTATTGCTGAGACATATACACTTATTGCTAAATATAATCGGATTATTCTTATTTTCTCCAAAGTGTCTGCATTTATCTAATTCTTGCCATGCCTTCAACATGTCTTTATAAAAAGATGGTATACCCTTCAAGTCCATTTTATTTATATCATAATTACAAAGAAATATAATTCGACCCCCCAGTGATCTGAAAAAGTGGTCAAAGGTTACTTTCCAACCTGAATACTTTTCTCCATAGAGCAACCGTTTGATCCACATTATTCTCTGAGTCTTGATAAATATCTTAAAATTCGTTACTCTGAGTCCCCCAGCGCAGTAATCTTGATATAATATTTTCCGTTTTATTCTGTCTCTCCCTCCCCAAATAAAATTAAAAGAAATCTTTTCGATTTCTTCAAAAATGTTTTGTGGGACTGTCATAAGAGACGAAACATAATTTAGTTTTGAAAATACATATATCTTCAACAATTTAATTTTGCCAAACATCGTTAAATCTCGTTGCTTCCACCAACCGATTAGTCTTTTGATTTTGCTCAAAATTTCCTTATAGTTCAAATCATCTTTTATTTTGGAATGACGTGCGAAATATACCCCTAGGATCTTTATATGTTGTACCCTATGTCCAAAAAAAGGTAAACCCGGCCTATCACTTTCCTCTCCTAACCACATAAAATTTGTCTTATCCATATTTATCTTCAACCCACTTAATTTTTCAAAGTTTTTGAAAACTTTCTTCACTTTATTAATTGAATCCATATCTTTTAAAAACAATGTAATATCATCGGCATACAAAACTTGCTTTATTTCTTTATTCCCGAATCCTACCCCTTTAATGCTCTCATCTTTCCTAATATAACGAGCTAGTAATTCGATAACTATTACAAATAAATATGGAGATAGGGGGTCACCTTGTCTTACCCCTCTATTAATTCCAAAATATCCTGTTGAGTGTCCCCCGTTCATCACGCAACTGCTAACATTAGTGTAGAGGGTTTTAACCCAAGAACACAAAACTTTACCAAACCCAAACTGTTCCAAAGCTTTAAATAAAAGTTTATGGGAAATGCAATCGAATGCCTTTTCAAAATCTACGGCAATTAAAAAGCCTACAGGCTGATACAAGGACTGAAAGAATGTATCATCAATTAACCGAACCGCTTCCCCAATATTCCGATCTTTAACATAGCCCACCTGATCGTAATGAATAATATCCTCCAATACCTCCTTTACCCTTGTAGCTAATACTTTCGACAATATTTTATAATCTACATTTAAGAGAGTAATTGGCCTATAGTTTTTCATGTACAAAGGGTCTTTGCCTTCTTTCTCAATTAGTGTAATTACCCCCTGTCTCTGTGAGTTTGATAACATTTTTGTTTCAAAACTTTCATTAAAAGCCTCCACTATTGTTTTCCCTAAAATTGGCCAGAACGTGAAATAAAACTCAGTCGAGAAGCCGTCATTGCCTGGTGATTTGTTCCATTTCATTTCCTTTACTGCCTGATAGCATTCTGCCAGTGTTATCTTGCCTTCACAATACTCTTTATTTTCTTTACTTAATTTGGGTAATTCATTTAAGAACATATTTTCAATATCCTCTGTAATTTCACCATTTTTACATGCATATAAATTCTCGTAAAACTCCCTGATAATCTTCAAAATCCCTTTGCCATCACTCACAGTTTCCTTATTTTCATTATATATCTCCTTAATCACACTTTTCCTTTTATTTGACTTTAGTAATTGTTCAAAAAACTTTGAATTTTTTTCTCCTTCTTCAGACCATTCTGTCCTTGAACGGACTTTTAACCCTTGACGTGAATAGTCGAAAAGCTTCTCTAATTCCATTTTTTTCATGTCAATTTCATCCTGAATACTTTTATGACAATCAATATTGATCGTCAATCGATATTCCAGATCTTTAATTTCTTTTTCCAATTTTTCAGTGTGGACTCTTCTGAGTTTTGCTCTTTCACGGGAGAATTTCATTATATATTCTCTTAATTTCATTTTCATAAAATCCCAAAATTTAATTTTGCTCGTTATTTGATTCCGCCAAGTTTCCTCTATTTCAGAAATCTTCTTTTTTACCCCATCTACAAAATCTTTTTCATTACATAGACTACTATTAAACTTCCAATACGATTTCCCATAAACAAAACTATCGACTAAATTGTTAAATTCTATTCTAACTCCAGCATGGTCAGGTGTAATAGAAGGCAAAATTTCAGACTTTCTTATCAACTTGTCTACTTTCGAAGAAATGAAGATATAATCCAATCTACTCTGAACTAATGGCTGCTTCTGTCTGAATGTGAATTCTTTCTTATTAGGATGACGCTTACGCCACACATCAATTAAATCAAGCTTATCAAGAAAGTCTAATAATGAGTCCCTATATTTGCTTTTCGAAATATTACTTGCACCCATGTAATCCAAATTATGATTCATAATAACATTGAAGTCTCCTCCAATTATCAAGGAATATTCTTGACTAAATACAGAACAAATTATTTTATTTAGATCAGACAGAAAATCACATTGGGCGTTTTCTTTATTCCTTGTGGGAAAGTACACGCTTCCTAATATTAGCTTTTCGCCTTGACATTTGCCTTTAATGATGACGTATCTTCCCCCTTCGTCAATTAAGGTTTTTTCCACCACAAAAGTAATACCTGGTTTAAACATTACAATAACCCCCCTACTGTGGTTACTCCCGTGGCTAAAAAACATTGAGCCTTCCCAATCACCCTTCCAACTGTATTCAATGTCTTCTGTGCTAAAGGTTTCCTGCAAGAATATCATATTTGCCGACATTTTGCACCACTGAAAAATCTTCTTTCTTTTGACTCTATCTCTCAGTCCTCTGACATTAATTGAGAGTAATTTTAAATTAACCGACATCAAGAACTATGAATCTATACCTGTAACAAAGAACCTTTAGAAATGTACATAGTGGTGACAGTTTCACAGTAAATGGGAAGCTTGATGCATTTCCAACTCTAGGAAAAACAAACACTTTCAAGTTAGATTGCAAATTAAACAAGTACAGGCAAACATCGGAACCGGAAAACATACCACACATACCATCACCCCACCCTTCAACACTATCAACCACATTCATACACATAAGCATAATATATGCTGTCATGTTCGAAACCCCTCCCATCACTTATTCTAAATCATGGCGTGGCAGCCTTTTACACAAAGTATTAATACAGCCTTCTTACTGTGACAAAAAACAAAAACAAAAAAAACCAACACCGAAAATAAAACAGTAACTCCAGACGATATAACTTGACCTCATAATTAACGGATTCAGATAATGTGTAACTAATGATACTTTAGCCCCAGGCTCAAACGGCTATATATAATATTTTAAAAGAAAAAAAAAACGTAATAAACGAACGTAATAAATAAACCCCGTGCATACTTTAAGCTTCAACAGCTTGTACCCCACCAAATGGCTTTTGATACCATTATAAACTTTACAGTATATAAGGAGTTTCTTTTTTAAGAAAACGAATTAATTAACTTTTGAACTATTCATCTTCTTTTTTTTTTTCTTTTCCTTTCACTGTTAACGACCGGCTTAAGGTAACCGTAAAAGGGCATTATTTATTTTCCCCTTTTTCCCCTTTTTCCCCCATATAGCTCCGTTTAGTCTCATTTGACAACGCCCCCTACCGTCAGAGTCCAGCAGCCTATAAACATGTTAACCTATGGACTTTTACCAACAAATCGTTATAAATTCTTCTTCTTTTTTTGTTTAAACGAAAAGCACATCTACCCCGACGTACGTTGTCACTAGCTCTTTCATTGGAACCCTCATGTCCCATTGACTTTTGAAAGTTTACCCACCGTAATTTGGTCAAAATAGGTCGCCAGCAGTCGCCATTGCCTATATAACACATGTGCAACAAGTCGAACTTTGGACGCAATTTACCACTCGATTGTAAGGTTATAAGTCAAGCACACGAAGGATAACAAGCATGAATTATTATAGATCAGTTCTGATTTGTTCATTATGTCCATTTCAGCCAACCCCCCACCGTAATTTTTCCATTTAGTATAGGCAAGCATTTTGCCGAGGTAAGCAAAAACATGAATATTCATGAACACCATGGACTATTCGATTATTAACAGAGGGGTGCAATTGTGCACCACATCAAACTCCCCTACTTTCAGTCAAGTATTTCATTGTATTATGTAGTTTGGTAGGTTTATTTTACTAACTGTTTAATTATCAGATATCAATGATAGTTTAAAGATATGGAAAAGGTTCTTGTATTTTATATTTAGCAAAGCAATCTCACATACAATATCACTATCAAGTGTCGTCTGATCCGCCGATTGCCGTCTGCTATTATACGCGAACTAGCTACGTTTGTGCTGGCGAAAATGAGACAACCGGAGCAATATGTGTTCTATAACCTTTCCTCCTTCTCCTTCTTCCTTGCCTATTTTATTCTCTTCCCTTTTCCCTCTCTGTCCTAGCACTAAACTCGTTATTTTCCCCGTTTTCTCATTCTCGAATACAAGTTTGACTGTTTCCTAAAAAAGGGAGCTGTAGCTTTATAAGCTCTGCTTCTTTTATAGGTTCCTCCACCTTTTCTCAAAATATGATGTAGGCTAATAAATTAAGAATGATTATTTTCTACAATTCTTTTATAATGATGCAATGTATATTATGTTCACTAAAGAAGTATGTACATCATTTAAAAATTACCACATTATTATTGTAGCGATTTTGTTAATGCACTGCTTTCTTTTGTTTATGTTTTATTATTATGTATAGGCCTATGTGATATGAGAAAGTGGAAATAAATTAGAACCTTGAACCATTTCCCACTCCGTGAGGGTGTATATCGCCTACATGCCAATAATGTTCGAATCATACCAGGCACCCAATTAACCCCTGGGTGGAGAGGAACCATGTCGATAAACTGTGTTGTTAAATGTCTATTAATATACCTGATTGATATGATATTTTACTAAACCCTTCTAAATATAAAATACGCACGGCTGAGATCAATGCTCAATCCGGTAATTTCGGATAGATTGGAGTTAGAGTATACAGTCTCCGTGCTTCCAGATCCATTAAGAGGTTTGCGTAGGATCGTGCCGTTCATTGACCAATACAAAAATCTGAAAAATAAAGAGTGTCCTGAAAATTCATATCAACATCAAGAAAATCATAAATTGTCATGACGTTATCCTGTCGCCAACATAATATATGGGTGACCATTGATATAAATGAAACATTTCCTGCATTGTCGTGTGAGTGAAATCTAGTGCGAAGTCACTAAAGTGAAAATGTAAAGTATTACAACTTCCTATTACACCTTTTGTGAGATCGGATACAATATGACTATCCCACTTTAGGTTTGATTGTACAATTATTCCGAGGACTTTGGCTTGATGAACATAAATTAATTCTTTGTCGCCAATGAAAATTGAAGTTTTTTCTACACAATTTTTCATAAAAATTAATGTTATAACCATAGAGAAACACTTGGAAGGATTCAATGTCATATTATTTTTAGCTGACCATTGGTATAGATCAGTAATTACATTTTGTAATTGAATTTTGTTGGTAAGCTTTCGTCCACTCCTGTGGACTTTCTCAAGCTAAGTGACACGTTTTCTCAAGCATTATTATAATTCTATATGAGTGTTTTTCATTGGTGACTTCAAAGATTAACGTTCTATCCAACGAGGCGTCAACTCTTAAACATTCATTATTTGTATATTATTATTATCATTATCATTATTATTATTATTATCATTGTTGTTGGTGTTGTTACTGTTGTTATTATTATTATTATATTATCTTCATTACTTTTAATCATCATCATTATTATTATTATTATGAATTTGGTAAATCACGTTAAGAGTGAATGCAAAATAGCAGGAAACTTTCAATTAACTTGTATTATTTGAGGGGTACTACTTGGTAGGGTCTCGGTGGGTTAATTAACAATCCCCGCCCCTCCTTCCGAATTACGTGATTAAACTTACCCCTGTTCCTCATCCACCTCCAAAGAATCAGGGTCATGGGATAATCCGGTTGTAAAGTTGATCTCATTCCCTGGAAATGCGCTACCTTGTCCAATATCCACTGTTGACCCTCTGTAGGCGATGTACAGTATGCGTGATGATGCAGCGATCGCAATTCCTCGTGGCTCTAAGATTCAAATGAAGTCATGAATTCTAAACATCTCGAAATGGGGAAGGGGGCTCCTAAAGATTGGTTTACTTCACAAATACCCATTTTTTGTTAAGATTCGAAATAGATAGACAGAAGATAATAGCATTTAATAGGCAAACAAACAAACAAACAAAGATTGCATGAAATACAATTAACAACTAAATTATTCATCCCCTTTGTAAAGAAAAAAAAAATTGTGTGTATTTCGTAACTCGAGAATGAAAGGTGTACTGGTGGAATTATGGCCTTTGTTGAATACTTTAAGATGTTAGCTGTAATATGTCCAACTCTCAAGAAACATAAATCGGGACAATCAATTTTTCACATACTTGACAAAGTACAAAACTTGGTAATTGGGTATGAATACTTTTGTTGTTAACTGTATATTACAAATCATAATAAATTCAATGTTGTTTGGTATCCCTCTCATAAAGAAAATATGCTGTGCCATGAGCTCTATTTCAGTGTCATAATTATGGTGTCAGATTACTTGACCAGTTTTATTCGTATATACTAAGATTCATGATATAATTCTGTATTTGTTTTAATCACTGGATAAAGAGCAAATTTATCCTTACATCTAAGCATATTTAAAAGCTTCTCTTTTCTACACCATACCATTGCCGTTTCCACGAGTGACGGGGACGCCCTGCCTATTTCCACCATCCTCATCTTCACGATAAACCAGTCTTCGGTAATATGCGTTAGTAAAGTAGATCTTCTTCTCCACGGTGTCATAGGTAATATAACGGGGTCCTACACGGGATATTATAGAAGTGAAGTTAAGGTCATCTTGTAGATCTGCGACATAAACCCTGGTGAAACTTGACACAAAGATCTTTGCAGTCGATTCTGAAATAAATGTGTGATAGAAGGTAACTTTATTCCACAAAGTTTTCCTTTGTATACGTATATTGAACAGCTGAAACAGAACTATGACACTGATACTTAAAAGCAAACTTTAGTGCTGGTCATCTGATTACAAAATGCGAAAGAACTGTTTGGAACAGGTGATTATGTAATATAAAAGATATAAAATAAAATATATTTACGGACAATCATATCAATTGCACACAGATAGGTATAACAATGGGACATTTATGATGAAGTTTGGGCCAATCTTTTCAACTATGTATTTCTGTTCATTTTTCGAGTATGAGGGCATTCGAAGAGAAATCCTTTTAGGAGGACATTTCAATTTTACATTTCTTTTTTTTTCATCTTTACCAGAGCTCAACCTTCTGTTTATTTTGTTAGAAAATACTATTCTGATAATGTTCCAATTACAATTTGTGGAGCTGAATAGATCCTTATCAATACTTATGAAGATTACGAAATAGGCAAATCAATAATTCAAAGAATATACGTTAAAGATACTATGTCCCTTTTGCAGCCAACCTCAAATTCTGTAGAACTTTGCAGGAATTATGAATATGTCATGTATGTCCTATCTGTGAAATTTAAACGTTAGCAGTGTCCTAATATTCAAATTATGCAAGGAAACCCGTTTACTTGCTATACTTCACTGTCAGACACTATATTCAGTATTGAGTGAGTGACTGGATTTGTTCTTCTTTGATAATAACATACATTAAAAATGAGCTGTAAAGGATTTGTCTACATCAATAACATACTTCTTGTAATGGCCCAAAATTAAACTGATTGAATCTTTGCGCAGCATAAAACGTACGACCATGCGGTGCAATGGTCTGAAAATCAAGACTATTACTTATTGGCTCTATAGCTCCTAAGTCGATTTGGCAACTAATAGTCATTATTTTCCAACTTATAGACATTTTCAAGCCCCCTTTTTTTAAGGGGAGTTCTAAATTAGTATATCTTTCAAATCCCATTGGAATTTAACCTTTTCATTTGTTGATCTGCAAATGGGACATAGTACCTTTAAAGGAAACCTCACCCAAAGAAATAAGTGTTCTTATTCTGAGAGATTTATTATATTCTTGCCCATTGATCTACAAGATTCCCCACCAAAGTGTAGGAGAGAGGCATTTATAAAGCAATAATAATGTACAGTTTCTCAGCACGACACGGACATCACCATTTTCTTGATAACGTGACGTATAATATGTGTAGTCGTTTATCAAGTAAATGTATTCAAATTTATGGTTGCTTCCTTCTCAGGTATGTGTGGTGATGAAGCATTTCATTCACCTGCTATTATCTATTGTACTACTAATGCCAGAACGCAAATTGCATAAAAAAAGTTGGTTGTCTTCTGGCGTGAAGGTTTTTCATAAATGAAATAGATTTTTCAACTGCTATATTTTAGTATTTTTAAATGAATTAGTTACAATTGTTGCCCTGTTATATATTTTTCATTAAGTACATATTTTCTACCCTGGCATAATGATAAAGAACCGAAAATATTTACCAGAGGTGTTTACCCACATAGATACATATTTTGCTTAGGATTTTTAGATCTGTAAAGATAACATAAACGCCATGATGATAAATTTTGATTTTACAATTATGATGCAATATTGGAGGGGAAAACAATACTTTGAAATGATGAAAATGTGTAAAATTGGTCTATGGAAGCCACATTAAATAAAAAGAGAAAGGAAGAGAGAGAAGGAGAGACAGAGACAGAGAGAGACAGACAGACAGAGAGAGAGAGAGAGAAAGGGGGGGGGGTGGTGTATTGAAAATTGCTTACCGAAAGATGTAGGGCTTGATGTGGTTGGAGGCGTCGTATAAACAGTTGTCGGGGCTGAAGAAAATAAATATAAAAATATTAACGATAAACACCCTCTTAAGAGAAATCAATATGTACTGACAAATCGTACTACATAATAATAAAGAAACATAAAGACAAGCAAACAAATAAACAATTCGCCTCATCGATATAAGAAAGTGACTTTCTAATCCATGTACACACTGGAAGAAAAAAAAAACCAAGCTCCGAGCGATTATCACCTTATACTTCATATGGGAATTATTCTCCTTTTTTGGTAATAATTCAACAAAGACCGTAGGGAAATAAAACTATACGGAACGGTCGCAATCCCATACAAATTTTACTGGACAGTTCCATTATATTTAATTACTAGATTTTGAAGCCTCGGCGGCTGCCGAAAACCAAATGTTGCTCCACGTTGTAGCATATTCTATATACTTGATGTAACTTGAAAGTGATAGAAAAAGTGAAATAGAAATACATGGGGAGGGAGGGGGGGAGAATTGAAAACAAATCATGATTCTTAACGCCTGTCATTTGTAACGCCTTGTTCAATTTTTCATTTACTAGCTATTATATATTTCTACTTCTGAAAATGTTTCGACATTGACTCCTCTCTGACCTCAGAAAGGTCTCAATTTTCTAGCTTATGCATCTATTTTAGTCGTTGATAGGTTCTTAATTGTATAATTACTATTATTGTTAAAGAATTATATTTTATCAATGCCTACCCTTCATTCCAATGAGTTATAATATTTTTAATCAGTATAAAAGTTGGACTGACATATCGTAATGGTTATGATCATCACAATAAACCTAAAACTCACCGGATAACTTGCAAACGAAATGTCGTTTAATACCCTTCAATGAGATGGGAAACGAGGGCATGTTGTACTCTGGCACTAAATGCATCAATTCACCATTAACAAGAATCGGCTGGCAATGGTTAGCCGGTGTATGCAACCAAGGAGTTACTAAACTCCTTGATGCAACACTTCACCGGCCATGTTTGTAGACCCCCGCGCGTGAGCTAAAACACATAAAATATACAGAATTGCAGTAAGTCTTTAAATACACAAAATGTAAAAATGACTTTTATACAAACAAAAAACAAGTTCCTTAAGAATCAAAAACACAAATTCTTCTTACTTTCATTCCATGGATTTCGACCTGAATATGTTCGAAGACCAATTAGACTACCGCATCTTCTGCTCTATCTCTCTCTCTCTCTCTCTCTCACTCTCCCTCTCATTCTTCTCCCCCCACTCTCCACATTTTGTCATTCGTTCGGCAAGTTCCCCCCGTGCCGTCACCCCCTACTCAAACCCGTCTTATGTCATTTGGGGGGGGGGGGGAGAAGTCAGCAAAAAACGAAAACATTCTGCTGATTTTTTTTTTTCTTTTTCTGGCTTGTCAAAAATTATCTAGATTGATAATTACGAAAGGGAAAGGACAATTTTAAACTACGAATGGGTACAACAACAAAATATTATCGAGCAAGCATTCCAGCGATCGCAAATTTCGATGCGGATCTTAACGAGCTTGCGCTATTCTAGCGCTAGCGGCACGGAGAGACAACTACCGTACCATGCATGCACACTGAGACAAAATATAGTCATATGACGCGTTTTGACGCGTTTTGACAGTTTGAATTCGGGCCTTAAAGTTTACAAATACAACGGATCCATCCAGCAGACGGACTCTGCCCAACGTGTTCGGTAGCCGCCAAACACAAAGTCAAAAACTGTCCGATATTGGCGAATAATCCTCCCAGTATCGGGTCAGTGTATAAGATTCCCTGAAAACAGGGCCCTTGTCGGCCCAGATTCCATCTGAAATTCTTATTTGGAGGATACGACGCAGTGGCGGATCCAGGGGGGCCTGGGGGCCGGCTCCCCCCCCCCCTGCCAAAAAAAGAAGGAAAAAAAGAAGGGAAAAAAAGGGGGAAAAAAAGAAATTGCCTAAAACCCCTTGACTTCCGGTGGCTCTGCCCCCTGGACCTCACACCAATTAGTGTCCTGCCAGTGTCACAAATAAGGTATAAGATTATGCTCATCTGACGATAAATTGATGTATAAAACCCCTGAGCTTCTTGGGGTTCCGCCCCCTGGACCCAACACCAATTTGTGTCCTGCCAGTGTCACAAAAAAGGTATAAAAATATGCTCATCTGACCGTTATTTATTGCCCGAAACCCCTAAGCTTCCGGGGGATCCGTCGCGCCCCCTGGACCCAACACCAATTTGTGTCCTGTCAGTGTTACAAATAAGGTATAAAAATATGCTCATCTGACCGTTATTTATTGCCCAAAACCCCTGGACTTCCGGGAGCTCCGCCCCCTGGACCCCACGCCAATTCGTGACCTGCCAGTAACACAAATAAGGTATAAAATTATGCTCATCTGACGATAAATTGATGTTTAAACCTTTGAACTTCTGAGGGCTCCGCCCCCTGGACCCAACACCAATATGTGTCCTGCCAGTGTCACAATTAACGGATCAAAATATGCTCATCTGACAGTAATTTATTGCCCCAAACCCCTGAGCGTCCAGGGTCTCCGCCCCCTAGACCCAACACCAATTCGTGACCTGCCAGTAAAACAAATAAGGTATAAAATTATGCTCATCTGACCGTTATTTATTGCCCAATACCCCTGAGTTTCCGGGGGCTACGCCCCCTGAACCCCACGCCAATTCGTGACCTGCCAGTTTCACAAATAAGGTATAGAATTAAGCTCATCTGACGAGAAATTGATGTATAAACACTCCGCCCCTGGACCCAACACCAATTTGTGTCCTGCCAGTTTCACAAATGAGGTATAAAATTATGATCATCTGACTGTTATTTAATGCCCAAAACCCCTGAGTTTGCGGGGGCTCCGCCCCCTGGAACCCACGCCAATTCGTGACCTGCCAGTGTCGCAAATAAGGTATAAAATATGCTCATATGACGATAATTTAATGTATAAAACACCTGAGCGTCCAGGGGGCGGAGCCCCCTGGACCCAACACCAATTTGTGTCCTGCCAGTGTCACAAATAAGGTATAAATATATGCTCATCTGACCGTTATTTATTGCCCAAACCCCTGAGCTTCCGGTCGCTCCGCCCCCTGGACCCCACGCCGATTCGTGACCTGCTAGTGTCACAAATAAGTTATTAAATTATGCTCATCAGACGATAATTTGATGTATAAAACCCCTGAGCTTCTGAGGGCTCCGCCCCTTTTTTTTTAGACCCCCCCCCCCCCTTGCGCTCAAGGTGTTGTGGTGTTGACCCAACACCAATTTGTGTCCTGTCAGTGTCACAAATAAGGTATAAAAAATGCTCATCTGACCGTTATTATTGCCCAAAACCCCTGGACTTCCGGGAGCTCCGCCCCCTGGACCCCACGCCAATTCGTGACCTGCCAGTAACACAAATAAGGTATAGAATTATGCTCATCTGATGAAAAATTGATGTATAAACACTCCGCCCCCTGGACCCGACACCAATTTGTGTCCTGCCAGTTTCACAAATGAGGTATAAAATACTGCTCATCTGACTGTTATTTAACGCCCAAAACCCCTGAGCTTGCGGGGGCTCCGCCCCCTGGAACCCACGCCAATTCGTTACCTGCCAGTGTCACAAATAAGGTATAAAATATGCTCATATGACGATAATTTAATGTATAAAACACATGAGCGTCCTGGACCCAACACTAATTTGTGTCCTGCCAGTTTCACAAATAAGGTATAAATATATGCTCATCTGACCGTTATTTATTGCCAAAAACGCCTGAGCTCGCCCCCTGGACCCCACGCCAATTCGTGACCTGCCAGTGTCACAAATAAGGTATTAAATTATGCTCATCAGACGATAATTTGATGTATAAAACCCCTGAGCTTCTGAGGGCTCCGCCCTTTTTTTTTTTTAGATCCCCCACTCTTGCGCTAAAGGTGTTGTGGTGTTGGGTCCAGGGGGCTCCGCCCCCTGGACCCAACACCAATTTCTGGACGTCCTGGACCCAACACTAATTTGTGTCCTGCCAGTTTCACAAATAAGGTATAAATATATGCTCATCTGACCGTTATTTATTGCCAAAAACGCCTGAGCTCGCCCCCTGGACCCCACGCCAATTCGTGACCTGCCAGTGTCACAAATAAGGTATTAAATTATGCTCATCAGACGATAATTTGATGTATAAAACCCCTGAGCTTCTGAGGGCTCCGCCCTTTTTTTTTTTTAGATCCCCCACTCTTGCGCTAAAGGTGTTGTGGTGTTGGGTCCAGGGGGCTCCGCCCCCTGGACCCAACACCAATTTCTGTCCTGTCAGTGTCACAAATAAGGTATAAAAATATGCTCATCTGACCGTTATTTATTGCCCAAAACCCCTGGACCCCACGCCAATTCGTGACCTGCCAGTAACACAAATAAGGTATAAAATTATGCTCATCTGACGAAAAATTGATGTATACACCTTTGAACTTCTGAGGGCTCCGCTCCCTGGACCCCACGCCAATTCGTGACCTGCCAGTCTCACAAATAAGGTATTTAATTATGCTCATCCGACGATAATTTGATGTATAAAACTCCTGAGCTTCTGAGGGCTCCGCCCCCCTTTTTTTTTAGATCCCCCCCCCTTACGCTCAAGTGGGGGGGGGGGGTGCCATTTTTCAAATTTTCGAGGGCCAAAAAAAGGGCTCACTACCGCCCCCCTCCACCCCACCCCCCCCCCCCCCCCCCCCCCCACTGAGCGAAATATTGGCCACCACGATTTTCTAATTTCAGCACACTAAATTTCAAATTGATTTCAAATTTAGACCCCCACCACTAAGAAATCCTGGATCCGCGCCTGATGGTGAATGGAAGGGGACCTTTAAGCACACTTTTTTTGTATAGTTTCACTGGTACAATGGTGGAGGAGAAAGCTAATTATTATAATTGTTCAATTTAATCGAACGAATGTGCAATGGAACTGGTGCGCAATGGAACGCTCGAGGAGTTATTACAATCATTATTCCACTCACTTGCGTGGGGGGGGGGGGCATATAAAATTCAATACCAGTGATTTTCAAATATTGCTGACAATTTTGGGGGGTAAATTATACTGTTTTATGCGTTTGTCGGAAAATTACAAATTCCCAAATTAACAGTCAGGCAGGGGGCTAGAACCCCCCCCCCCCCCTCCCCTCGCTTTTAAAAAGTAGGCCTATTTTAAGGAGAAATAGAAAGAAAGAAAAAAGAATAGTGACCTGCAAGTGTCACAAATAACGTATTAAAATATGCTCATCTGACCATAAATGCAAAACCCCGAAGCTTGCGGGGGCTCCGCCCCTGTGCCCGTAGATGCTCACCTGACGTTGGTTTAATCCCTAAAACCCCTAAGCTTATTGGGGCTCCGCCCCCTGGACCCACGCCAATTAGTGACCGGCCAGTGTCACAAAAAAGTATAAAAATATGCTCATCTGACCATAAATAAATGATTAAAATCCCTGAACTTCCGGGGGCTTTAATTTAATCGAACGTATGTGCACTGGTGCGCAAGGAACGCTCGAGGAGCTATTACAATCATTATTCCACTCACTGGCGTACCGGTGGGGGGGGGGGGGGGGGCAAATAAAATTCAAACGTGGTTTATTTCTAATTCGATACCAGTGATTTTCAAATATTGCTGACCAAATTTTTTTGGTAAATTATACTGTTTTATGCGTTTGTCGGAAAATTACAAATTCCCAAATTAACAGTCAGGCAGGGGGGCTAGATCCCCCCTCCCCTCACTTTTAAAAAAGTAGGCCTATTTTAAAGAGAAATAGAAAGAAAGAAAATAGAATAGTGACCTGCAAGTGTCACAAATAAGGTATGAAAATATGCTCATCTGACCATAAATGCAAAACCCCTAAGCTTGACGGGGCTCCGCCCCTGTGCCCGTAGATGCTCATCTGACGTTGGTTTAATCCCTAAAACCCCTAAGCTTCTTGGGGCTCCGCTCCCTGGACCCACGCCAATAAGTGACCTGCCAGTGTCACAAATAAGGTATAAAAATATGCTCATCTGACCATAATTAAATGATTAAAATCTCTGAACTTCCGGGGGCTTTAATTTAATCAACGAATGTGCACTGGTGCGCAAGGAACGCTCGAGGAGTTATTGCAATCATTATTCCACTCAATGGCGTACCGGTGGCGGGGGGGGGGGGCAAATAAAATTCAAACGTGGTTTATTTCTAATTCGATACCAGTGATTTTCAAATATTGCTGACAATTTTTTTGGGGTAAATTATACTGTTTTATGCGTTTGTCGGAAAAGGGCTCCGCCCCCTGGACCCACGCCAATTAGTGACCTGCCAGTGTCACAAATAAGGTATAAAAATAAGCTCATCTGACCATAATTAAATGATTAAAATCCCTGAACTTCCGGGGGCTCCGCCCCTGGACCCCACGCCAATTAACGCTCCACTCACTTCGATCGCTATACGCTTTACCACATCGTAAATACTTAACCCCCCCCCCCGCCCCAATTTGAAAAAAGAGTAGTGGTCATGCGTAGTTTTTTTTCTGCCCCCCCCCCCCCAGAGTTGTTTGCTCATTACGCCACTGAATTTCCGCTTGTTTCAACTTACCATGCACATTGTCATTTGATTTTTCAAAATGCAAGAGCTTTTAGGGGCTCTGCCCAGGGGTGTCGATTGTATCAGTGGTTGGGGGGGGGGGTGATATATTTTCGGCAATAGATCAGATCAACCAAGAGGTTGAAGCGTGTGGCAGGTTGCACCCTCTCCCTTCCAAGTTATTATTTTGTTCAAGTCACCCTCAATAAAGATAACATTTCAGAGAATATCAGAGAGGTAATACAATTAATAACATGCTAGATGTTAGTCCTGACTCTTGCCTGCAGTGTAGGCCTACCAGACTGATATCATCTATTTTTAAACGAAATTTAGATATTACCACACAAAAATCCAATGGTGAGGGATATCAACTTGTGAAAGTATTATGAATATTGATGTCTCTAAACAACATTCATCGTGAAAAAACCCATTCCAATATTCTGTGTAAGGAGATCTCAAAAATACATAGTTCTCATGAGTAAATGATAAACATATTGCTTTTGGTTCTTCATTTGACTCTCTTCCTTCTTAAATTAAACCAACCGAATCCTCTCTGCGGGAAACACAATTCAATGAAACAGAATATCACTGATGCAAAATTTGGATCTCAAAATGACAGAAAATGTCCACTCCTGATCTCATACAAACTGTCTGTTTCTTAAAAACATAACATAC